>CAMOHE010054290.1:0-28420 GCA_946598075.1 Artocarpus hirsutus | reverse complement strand
CTTTTTAAATTTAAAGTTTATTTGGTTTTTGTTTTGATTTGATTATTTCAAAAAGTACATGGATATTCAAGCAAGGTTGTGATTGAATTTCCTGATTATATAGTTTATGACATGGTGGTGTTGTTGAAATTAAGGTTTAAATGTGAAAATTATAGGATTATGTAAAACTAGGGTAGTTTTGTAATTTTGATTTTAGTTTTGAAAAGAATGGTGATTTCGTATGAAAATTGTTTGAGAAAGTTATGAAACTATATAAACAGTGGCTGAAATATTGTTTTAAAGTTGTTTTTTACAAAAACTGCTTAGGGACTAAATTGCAAAGAAATTGTTATTCTCGGCATATTTAAAAAAGGGCTAGAAACTCCCTTGTACAGTGGGAATTTCAAAAAACTCAAAACACAAAAGTTGTAGTAAGTTTAACTTTTTAAATTTAAAGTTTATTTGGTTTTTGTTTTGATTTTAATTATTTCAAAAAGTACATGGATATTCAAGCAAGGTTGTGGTTGAATTTCTTGATTATATAGTTTATGACATGGTGGTGTTGTTGAAATTAAGGTTTAAATGTGAAACTTATAGGATTATGTAAAACTAGGGTAGTTTTGTAATTTTGATTTTAGTTTTGAAAAGAATGGTGATTTCGTATGAAAATTGTTTGAGAAAGTTATGAAACTATATAAACAGTGGCTGAAATATTGTTTTAAAGTTGTTTTTTACAAAAACTGCTTAGGGACTAAATTGCAAAGAAATTGTTATTCTCGGCATATTTAAAAAAGGGCTAGAAACTCCCTTGTACAGTGGGAATTTCAAAAAACTCAAAACACAAAAGTTGTAGATCTCAACGAAACTATTATAAATTATAAATAGTTTGTCAAAAATTGCTTTCGTTTGTGAGTTACGAATTTTACAAAATTTGTTAAAATTGGAAAAAATTTCAAAGAGCAAAAACATCATTTTACAAAAGGAATTTGGGTATGGTATTTTGAGCAAATTTGATCCTTATAAAAAATGAAAAATTTTGGTTTAAAGAGATTATTTTTAGTCCCGAGGGCAAAATTGTTAAAATTTTCAAACAAGGGGCAAAATTGTGAAGTTTTGTTAAACTAGGACATTAATGTAAAATAAGGAAACCTGACACCCCAGGTTATTGTTTCAAAGTTAATAAGCTATAATTTTTGTTAAAATAGCAAAATGGAGTTTGAGAAATTTAAAAGGCCCACTGAGGGCAAAATCATCATTTTTTCACAAAGTGTCCCAAACGAATTTGAAACATTTGAAATAGGGAAAAGAGGTTATTAATAAGATTTTTGCCCTTCATTAGAGATGATAGGGTAAAGTAAGATAAGAGAAAGAAAATCCGTGGTTATCGGAGTTGTAGACTGTTGAGCAACCTGATTTGTTAATTAATGAATGTTTTGTATTGACGTGTAGATAAAATAGTGAAAATTTTGCTGATAATGTTGTAATTGGCCAAACAGGACACTAGAAGATTAAGAAAAAGGAATTGAGGTCGGTTTATACAACAGTCTATACAAGTAAGTTCCAAACCACCTACAATATGAAATAGTAGGTTTAGGTGTATGTGTATAGCACTCAGTATTCCTATGCAAATATACTTGTATATGTTACACAACTAAAATAGTGTATATGTATTGCATTTAGTATTCCTATGCTAATATACTTGTGTATGTTACACAATTGAAAAGTGTATATGTGTTGCATTTAGAATGTAAGTATATTGACACGTATGGCATGATAACCTAAATAACTGGACTACTAAATGGATAACCAATAGTAAAGAAACTATCGTACTAGCTCCTAATGTAGAGGGGAGTTAAAGGTTAAAGTGAAATGATAGTCTCAGTGTTACGAAGACCTATGTGCATATATGGTACGAGCACTTGGGCCCTAGTTAAAGATAAGAGATGACAAGAAGAACGAATATTCATAAGAAAGCATAAATAAATCATGCATACTAACATATGATGCATTGTAGCTAAGTTTGGACTTACTAAGCTCAAGCTCACTAGGTTATTTCATGCTGTAAGAACTCCTACAAAAAGGTCAGTGTGATTGTATTGCTGAACGGGCAGTGGAATATGAAGCAGTGTACAGATATGGGTATGGACACAGTCACAGTTTTACTCCATTTTGCAATGTATAATAAGTTATTTTGGAACTTGTTGTCTATGGAGATATAGTACGGTTTTGTAAGATAAAACCGTTTTCGAAAATATTGAGTATGTGATATAATGTAAAAGAAAGTTTGTTTATGTATACATTATTATAAAAAGGAGTTTTAGTATGTATGTGTGCTACACTATTGGTAAAAAAAAAAAAAAAAAGTATTTCTGAATTTTTTATAAGTACGTGAGTAAGGAAAAGTGTTTTAGCACGGGCTATAATAAGGCGGGTTGTGACATTAAAAACGCTTTTGTAACTATTGGAAATTTAAATGCTAATATGCACAATTAAAATAAACACTTAATAAATATGACCAATAAATAGAATAATTTCAATAAATGTAAATTTTTGAAAAATAAAAGTGTAAAGATAGAGAGATGCAAACGCTATCTATAGCGGTTTAGCGAAATACCTATGTTCATTGTCATTGAGCAAAGATCCAACTCGGCCTCTTCTACTATGATGACCATCTTTTCGGCATAGTTATTCATTGTACAAAATGGTGGCTTATTCCATCCGAGGTTCACCACTATCTTTTACAACCACCCTTTTTACATGGAGATTAGCAAACCAAATATGCCCAAATTATAAGGCTTGGAAACTTATCACTCAAATAGTGTTTGAATGTTTTTGGCTCACTCACAATAAAACTCTCCAAAGGTAATAAATACAAGGTAAGGCTCAATGGAGGGTGTGAGCAACTCTTTAGAATGGATATAGAATATGTAAGCCAATGACTGTGTGGAGAAATGAAAGCTTATGATGAGAACAATGTAAGAATGTTTGCAATTAATGTTTGGTCTTGAACATGATATTTGGTGGGGCATATATAGCCTCCTTGTATTCAAAGAAGTCTTAAAATATCAATTTTGACTCAATATATCCATTAAAAATGGAGTTCTAACGGTCAAAAAAACTACTTGTTATAGATTGATTGGCAGGCCAAAATTTAAAATAGAATAGCTCCAATGGTCATCTGATTGGCAAGCCGTCATAGGACAACCAGCAAGCTATTGATCTAAGAGCAACAAGCTGGTTCTTCAAACCGATAAGTCACTAGAGAGCATAAAACAAATCATGCTTTTGCGACGTTTAACTTATAGAGGATACGGTCACTTTGAAAACTTGTTCAAAAATGCAATTTTTGTGAAACTTTGACAAAGTGAAGTAAATGCATTTTAAGTACAAGTTTAAACTCCTATTTAAACACTTTAAGAAATCAATTTTCAAAAGATCAATAACACTTTAAGATTTTTAAAAAAGAGATTAAAAATGTTTCTGCAATTAAAGCTTATGCAAATTTTTGAAACTTAATGAAGCAAGTATGTGTGTGATTTGAGCTTGCATAAGTCGTTATATCTAAAGAGTATATCACATTTAAATAGAAGACTTAAAAGAAAAACTAATAAGCTTGAGTCTTTAATTCTAATATCTTCTTCTTCATGATAATCGTAATGCTCTGATCATTGATCATTCTTGACATTTCAAATTTTTGTTGAATAAATTTCCTCAATCATAAGCTTGACAAAGCTCGAGAAATCAATTAGCTATTTTTGCATCAAAAAATCTTTTTGTCATCATCAAAATATTAATTAGTATACTAATTGAAACCTTAGAGCCAACATTATTCTCTTGTCTAAACTATAGATGAAACAGATTCACTGGATAAGAGATGGAAAATAACTTAAGGATACATATAAGAGAAATAAAGATATTAATTTGAGAATTGGGAACATTTAAGAAGACGATGGTTTTTTGGACAAGAAACCGAGGTCTAATGTGTTTGTACGGATTTTTGAAACGCAAAAATTTTTATAACGCATTTTTTTAACACGTCAGGCAATAGACTTTCGTAAAACATCGTTAAACTGGCTTTGTCTAATCGTCTGTTTATAGTAGTGAATATTGATAATGCAATGCTTCAACACTAACAATGCATGTATCCGGAACCACTCCGTCAACGCACAAGAACATGGAAAAAGGTGATGTAACAAAACGCTAAATGATATTGAAGAAGTGTAAGTGCCTTTTATACACTATGGAAAGCAGTTGTTATGATTTTTATTGGCTAAATAAATACTTCTTTGATTTCTAACTCAATGAAGAAGATCATGATCGGGAGAAGCCATATCGACCATTATATTAGTACCCTCAACTTACTAAATACCCTTTAAAAAAATTGTTTTGTTCTCTTTAAGGAAAATATATTTTTGTTACCACTACCATCCTAAAAGAATATAAGTTAATTACATAACTATACATCTTAATTTTTACTATTTCTCTATTTTTCCATATGTTTATAGAATTACAAAGAGATTTTTTAGAATTAAAAACTTGTTTTAATTTTATCTCTCGTAAACTTCTTAGACAGAAAAACATGGATACAAGACAAACATACCTTAAATAGACCAAATTTATTTTTAAAATGTAATTTTCTTGAAAAAATTTTTTAAAGTTATTTTTACAATTAAAAAGCCATAACACTTAAGATATTTTTGTTTTAATTTTGATGTTTCATTTTGAGATTTTTTCTATTTTTAAATCTATAAAATAATTTTTTGCAATTGTTAACAGATATTTATGTTGTTTTATCTAATTTTTTTTCTATGCATAGGGATAAAATTGAAAGAAGGTTTTTAAATTCTAAAGATACCTTAATAGTTTTTAAAAATAGAAAGATAAATTGAGAAAGAGTTAAAATTAGAAAGTATAATTATACAATTTACACAATAGCTGTGTGTATGTGTGTGTGTGAGAACTATGAGCATACAATTTCATTGTATTTTTGTTAATGTGCATTGCATTTTAACATTCAGGCTTACTAATCTTCATGTGTTAACAGAATTTAGAAGCACTATGTACCTTCACTACTCAACACAATTAAATCTCGTTCTCCAGTGCTTACAAAACACAGCAAAGTTACGCTGGGTTTTAACTCGCATTATGTTTAACTGGGAGGTGTGGTTGTTATTATATCCTACTCCGTACAAGAACTGAAACAAACGAACCCATACTTTTATTAAGCAAATACAAACTTGCCCAGTCAAATTAGCAACTTCACTGCCCCTAGGCTTGCACAAGGGTTCAGTCGGCCCAAAGGGTTTTTTGGGCCGGGCCGAAAAAATCGGGTTTCAAAACGTTGGTAAAATGTTCAATAAACCGAGTTTCGGTTTGGCCCGAATTTTTGGATTGGATTAGGTTAGGTTGGCCTGGTGGAGTTTTGTAGTGCCATTGAAGCTGCAAATTTGGAGCCCAGATTTTTTCTCCTTTTTTTTTTTTTTTTTTTTTTTTGACGCAAGTTAGTCCAATTGTAAAACACAATGTTAGTTCAATCCATGTTTTAGTTTTTTTTTTTTAAAAGAAAAAAACCTGAATATAAATAATAAAGATAGCTAAATAATATTATAGTAATCCAACTGAAAATACTAAATCATCTTAATTAAGATTACTGTCATCCAGAAGATACTTGATAATTAAGATTACAGTCATCCAAAACATTAAACCTATTTTTGAAAGTTCATTTAAAAACTTAATAATTAATGCAGTCATCCATACTAAACCTGCTTAAAAGTTCATCCAAGCCAGAAACCAAAAGTTCAACGGTTTAAAATCACTAGTTCAAACCACAAAGTTCAAACCACACCAAGGTGAACCTGTTACCAAACATAGCGTAAAGAGGAAAAAAAAACAAAAAACTTTTATATATATATTAAAATTTTAGTTTGTTTTTAATTTTCTATGATAGTTTTAGAAATTAGTTTGGACTTACTAATAAAATGATAAATTGGACATTTTATGTCTCAAAAAACATGGTCAAGATGCTACAAGGTCCTCCCCGGCCCAAGAAGCTCTCTTACACTAAAACCCAAGAACAAAAATTTTAGCAATTTTCTCCTTACCCCTTTAAATTTCGATATTTGTATTAAAATTTTAGATTAATTTTACAAATGGTCCCTAAAGTTTACCCTCGGTTTGATTTTAGTCCTTAAGTTTCAAAAGTCCTACTTTGGTCCCATATCTATTGCTTTGTTTCAATTTTAGTCCTTCTATTAGTTTGTTTTAAATATTTAACGGAAAACTTTTAAAATGACCCACTTTGGTCTTTTATGCATTACGTTTTTTTACTTTTAATCGTTCCATTACAATCGTTCAATGACTAGAAATAAAACAAAATAATATATTAGGGACCAAAGTATGATATTTTAAAAGTAATTTATTAAATATTTAACATCTAACTAACAGAGAGACTAACACTGAAATAAAGTAATAGATCAAAGAGCAAAGTAGGACTTTTAAAATGTCAAGGACCAAAATGCAATTGAAGATAAAGCTCAAGAAACATTTGTAAAATTACCCCATAAATTTTTAGAAAAGTTTTATTTATACACGAAATTTTAATTTTTTGTTTTTTTATACCCCAAACATAAGATACTAAATAAAATAAAAACTAACCATACTATTACATAAATTCATAATTTTGTCTACTTAGACTTTAAAAAGCAAATTCAACTTGACATAAAAAGTCATTTTTGTTTAACATTTAGATTCAATTCATGCTCTTGAAAAAAATTTTATAGCTACATCGCTGGGTATAGAACGATATTTGGAATTTGGAAGTAAATGGTGGTTGGCCGAAGTTTTTCGAAATTAGCAAAGTGGTCTTTCTCTTTAAATAGTTAATGAATAAGTACTAATTTGTGGTTTATCACTTATTAAGTTTGTAATTTATTTATGATTAAAAAATATCAGTTAATGATTAACCTATTTCATTCAATAATTTACTAGGTTATTAATGAAAAATTATTGGTGAATAATAATAAATGAGTTCATCATTTATGAAAAGTTAGACAAATGACCTATTTTTGGCCACCTTTTTAGATAAATGACCTAACCTTTCAAAAATTAGAGAGATTACTGAACTTTTTTAGAATTAAGAAAATGGTCTTTCGTTATAGAACATCATTGATAGAGACCATACATCATTGATTAACAATAGTACATCATTGATTGACTGTAGTTTATCATTGAAAAATTGGATTATCATTGATCCATTAATTATTTTTTTCTTGACAAACTAACGAATTATTGAGTAAACAAATCATTAAGTTAATTAAAGAGAAACTACAAATTAGTATGTCATTGATAGACATCGGTTCATCATTGATGTTTTCATGAATTTTCAAAAACTTCAGCCACTTACTTAAAAAAATCTAACAAAGGTCCTATTCACCCCCAAAACCCATCATTGATTAGTTATAGATCATTAACTAACTTTTGTGAAAAAGGGTCATTTTCTTATTTTTTAAATCGGTTAGTCATATAAAAAAATAACCAAAGCCTACCATTTGCTTAATTTCTCATGATATTTTTTTTTAGAACTACAAGATATTTTTTAACATTTTTAAATGACATGGTATTGATGCAACATTAAAGTTTTATAAAGTATCAAAATCTAAAAGATGTATCAAAATTTTTGCATTGGAAATACGAAATCATAATCTCTATGTTAAACCTTTTGCCAAGGTTTTTTTGTTCTTTTTCTTAGCCTCGGTGTGCTGCTGCCTCAAGAATGGGAAAGGGGCCAAAGTTCAGCATTACCACTGGGCTAGTTCCTAAACTCCGGACCCCTTAGATGGGTGGCCAAACGACACAGGGTGGAGGATTCCAACGATGACTTGGTTTCATCATAGTCAGAAGGGAGATCTAGGAGAGGGTGATTTGGTGATGTTCATGGGTTGGACTACAGCCTCTGGTACGATTGGAGGTGGCCCGATTGCAGATTGGAGGGAGTGACTAGAGAGGCGAGGTCATTCTTCACAGAGGTGGAGGTCTAGAACTTTGGGGGTTGGTGGTGGTGAGATGGCAGTGTTCTCTCTCACCAGTGGAGAAGGACGATGGTTAGATGTCCCTTTGGACCTTAGTGAACTAGTTTCTTCTAGGCCCATTGGCAAACTCCATGGTGTAACGACCAAGAAAATCCTCAAATTAAATAATGTAATTTACATATTTAAATCAAGGATTTTCTTAGAAATATCATGTGAGAATTTTGTGATTGAAAGAATTACAAAATTAATATAAGAATATTCTAAAAGTTCTATAGAGAACATTAAAGCTAAATTCAACTTTCATGATTAAATAATTCGGTTGATAAATTTTGTCGTGACTTAGAGAAAAAGAAATTTCAATCCATAAACAACTTGAGAAATTTAATTATAAGAATTTTTGAGTGCAGTACAAAGTTAGCAGTGTACCAAGAAATACTCTAACATAAAATAAATCTTTAGTTGCCTACTAATTAAAAAACGGAGTTTGTGAGTGGCATTTTTAGTGAAAAAAAGCTATCTAAGTTTAGGAATTGACACTATTAAGGAAATGTCAATGCTAAGGTAGAGTGCTAAAAAATAATATATATATATATATATATATATATATCAAGCTTATGTTTACATAGTGTAGGAAAAATTTTAGAATTAAGACAATTTAATTTTCTTACACGTTTTAAAATTTACTAGTATTAGTAAACACTGAGATTAGTTTTAGACAATGTTTAACAAAACCAATGGAACCAAAAATTTATCATTTAGTTATAGTTACCTCAACCAAACAAGAAGAAGTATGGTTCCTTGAATCAAGGAAGTCTTATGGGATAAGTAATCGAAGTAATGACATGAATAGTGATTGAAGGAAGTCTTGTGGTATAAATAATTAAATTTATGACATGAATAGTTCAAGAGCATGGGCTAGGTAAGGTACAAGACATAGGGTGTATTAAATGCAATCTTTTCTCTCATTCTCTCTTAAGATTGGCACCTCACTAAAGGCTTCTAAGCCAAAGTTTTTAACTTATCTAAGTCACTTAAAAGCTAAATTAAACATTAGTTAAGTGGAGCAATTAGATAGCCTTGATTTATAAATAGGTGAACTATCAAAAGACCTCATTTTGGTCATCATTTCTAGGTGAAGCAATTAGATTAGCCTTGGTCTATAAATAGGTGAACCATTAAAAGACCTCATTTTGGTCATCATTTCTCCCCAACACCACTCCCAAAACCGACCACCTTCAAAGTAGAATCTTCAAAAAAATTTTCACCATTTTTTTCCCTAATCTCTCACACTCAAGACCCAATTTAAGCTCAAATCTCATCAAGAAATTTTCCTCTTCTTCTCCACCTTCCTAAAATTGGCCTACTACAAGTTTCCCCAAGAAAAATGAGAAGAACAAGAAAGGAATAGAGTAAGGAGAAAGTTGGACATTTGGTAGTAAACTTCAACGGTAAATTTCAATCTTTTTTTTTTTTTTTTGTTTACTTAGACAAACTAAGATTAGATTTTTATGGGAAAAGTTAGTGTTTTAGAGTGTTGACAAAGAAGAAGGAGGAATTAGCAGTGCTAGATCATCGCCATGGAATTGTCATCAAGTGTAAGAATCCTAAATCTGGCCCTTAATCTACTAAGGTTAAAGCTTATATTTTTATGAGTGATTTGATGATGGGAAAAGGAAATGATTTATCATAATTATTTATGTTTTGGTTAATTTAGTTTACGTATGTATATGATGTAAAAAGTTAGTGGTTTCATGATAGGTTTATGCTTTTGAAAGTTTTGGTTTGTTGAAAAATTTTTCACAAATTTTGAGTGCTTGAACAGAGGTCTTAGAGTCATTTTTTTAAACTTCTCCAAACACGAAATTTTTAGTTTTTTATTTTTTGAGCAAAACCTTGTGACTAAGCAAAAACATAATTTTGACTCTAACTAGGCTTTCCAAGAAGTTTTTATGGACTACCCAAAACAGTCCTAAAAACTACGCTAAAACAGTCCCAAAACTGCCTAAAGTAATTTGCAAAGAATTGCCAAAAACCGTTTTAGAGTGTTAGTATTGTATTGATGTTTTCGAACCATTTCTACTCTAAATTTCACATTTTACCGAACATAAAAGTTTTGGATTTCGAAAGAGGACAACTTTTATGAAGAAAGTTTTTGCAAAATATATCTCTAAAATACAGTTATAGACAGTTTTGGGAAATTGCCTGAAGTATTTTGTGAAAAATTGCCAAAAATAGTTTTGGAGTACTGGTATTGTTTTGATGTTTTCGAACCATTTCTACTCTGAATTTCACGTTTTACCAAACATAAAAGTTTTAGATTTTGACACTAAGACAACTTTTGTAAAGAAATTTTTGCAAAATCTATTTCTAAAATACAGTTATGAACAGATTTCTAAAACTGTCCAAAAACTAAATTTTTGAGCTGAAAAAAGTTTTTAAGTTTTTGGGTCATTTTGAGAACAAGTTGCAATTTTTGCCAAACATGAAAGTTTTAGTTTTCAACAAAATGAAGAATTTTCATGAAGAAAGTTTTGTAAAAATCTACACTTAAGGTAGACTTTAATTAGGATTTATAAAAGTAGTCAAAACTTTTTAATCGACAAACTTTGCAAAGTTTAACCGAGACACAATTATGCCAAATATGGTAACCAGGACTTTAAAAAAAGCATGTAATCATTAAGTTACGTATTTAAAATAAGTAATTTTTATGGGGAAAAACTTTAAAAGAAAAATTGCCTTTAACATATGACTTCATATTAACTTTCTAAAACTAATCAAAAAAGTATCTTCCGGTACCAGTTTATATAAACAAAGATCGCGTGACTATAGAATCCTATTTTTCAATAAACAAAGAAATTATAGCACTTTAAACAAATTAAATAAACCCAAGATTTAGTAGGTTACCAATTTCAAGCGTTATTTGATAGAGCAATTTTTGTTCAAAAACTTTAAGTTATACCGACAAGATTTTTTAAGGACAAACTTTAATAGTTTTCAATTGACACTAAAACATTTATCATAAAAACCCGATATGCTAGAGTTTTAGTACCATGATGTTAGGCACAGGTCCAATGCCCGTTTTAGTCTAAAAGACTACTTAGCTTATAGTTTCAACAATATAATATATATGGCATCATAGAATCATTTTTAGGCCTAATGGGTTTAGAACCAATTATGAACCCATTAAATAGATTTAGAATATGGCTAAATTAAACTTAGTTTGAGAATCACGAATTTAAGAAATGTCCAATTTAGTTTATTGAGGTCATATAGATTTAGTGACAATAGATAATTAATTAATTGTCTTTAAATTGATTAATTATCAATTTTAATATGAACTAGTGGCAATTAAGGAAAATTTAATATTATGAGGATTAAATAAAATAATTAATCCTTATAATAGAAATAGTGATTTTTTGCTCCTTTGATTGAAAGGAAATACTAATGGAAGTAGTACTCATATTGCTAACGCTTATGCTCAAATCTAAATATCATAAAGCAAAGTATTCTTACGCACTCTTTATGGGTGTTTTGTACAAATTTATTTCCATTCGAGAAAAAGGAAATTTAGAATTTATGGGGAAGCCTACTTCATTAGAACAGGTAAGTTGGAATCTCGCTTACAGTACTGATAGTTTAAAATAAATGTTTTTTAAGCAGTAAACATGTTTAAATTTTAGTCACAATATGCTATGCCATATCATATTGCATGCTTACTAAATTGATTAGTGGAACTTCTAAGCATGAGCTAACTAAAAGAGTCGTTCCAACCTCTCGACTTATGGGGCGGCTTAAAATTTAAAAATAAAAAAAATAAATTTGATCACTGCATTTTTGGGACCTTGTAAACCTTAACATCCTATTGATCGCGTGCAACCGATACGACTACTCAGGCCTGATAAGTGATAAGGTAAGATCATAACTAAGCATAATTGGTACATGCATTTTTAATGTTATTACAAGCTATTCAAAATATTTTGTGAGTTATTATTCTTACTTGTTGAGCAAAAGCTCATTCAAGAAAATTCATACTATAGGTAAACAATCTGTCAATGATTTTTAATGGATGGTGGTGAAGTGGATGGTTAGAGTGGAGACGTGGAAAATGGATTCTGCACACTTATTCTCTACACATAATTTGTGATAATTATGATTCTTTTAATAATATATATAATTGTATGACTCTAGTATTGAGTATATTATAAGATAATTGTTTAAGCTCTATTAAATATTATTAGTTCTATTGCAAAAAAGGGTAAAATAGTTTTAATTTAAAATTAACTAGCAAAGTTAAATTTTAAAAAGAGAAAAAAATGTTCTACAAAATTAAGTAATTTAAGTTAAAGATATGTTTAAGTAATTAAGTAATGGTCATATAGGTAGGGTCGTTATAGTTGGTATCAGAGCCAATATCCTGCCATCCTACTCCACATTGTCACACCTGTTAAACCACAGTCCAAGCAGGTTAGAATTTATTTGTGATCTCAAGTTATATTTCTAATGTTAAATTATGTTTATTACTATTCTATAGTATACTATGGTCGAGCCAATAGACCACCATCAGATTGATGTCAACTATAAAGCCATAGTAACTTTTTGAAATATGGTATCCGATACTTTTCAAGGATCCGTCAACCTTACTTGTTGATAGAACGGCTCAACGACTTAAAGGAGATATTTACTTTATGCTACAATGAGGATCGTCTGTGAGTCTCCTTGGCCACCACTAGATTACGAGGCCCTGCTTTAGCTTGGTGGCTTGGTTTACAAGCCAAGGATCAATGACGAGATTGAACGGGTTTCAAGATCAGATGAGGGCTAAGTATGGAGTAGTACCAGACGATGTAGTTTTGGTTCTTAAGGAGCCTAGGGATCCTCACATTTGGAACAATATATGACTAAGACAATATGAGGCCTAGCAACTATTTGGGATGTCTATGAAGGAGAGTCCAGGGCACATTATGGCAAGAGATTTAGAGACATAATTTTGCTTGATCTTCTGCTCATTATTCCTACAGCAAGGGTTTATGCTCTCCTCTAACGATGAGTGCCTTAGGAGATACGAGAATTGGTACAATACCGGGACAGTATCGCTGTTAAACTAGGTGCCCTAAAGATTAAATAATGTAATAGTTTTTGGAGACATTTAATCAATATAGGGTTTATTATTTTCATATATCAAATGTTGTCTTCTTTATGTTTATTACTGTTGAATATATGATAACTAAACAAAAGTCTGAGACTGTCACTACAAACCTTTAAAATTGTACATATGATAGACAAATTATACAGAAGATATGAATCTTAAAAGTGATAGTCTAAATAAAAAGGTCCACAATTGATGGAATAAAGTTAGGCGCTTTATTCATGTAAAAAGTGTTATGTCGTTTACATCCCTAATGGAGATAACTTATCTCGATCATTAGAGATAGACTCCATGAGTAGAAGCATTGGTATATTATCATAGGTGATGATATATTGGATCGGAACAAAAGTTAAATTGATTTAATTAATAATTCCATTTGTTTATATTAATTCATTTTAGACAATCATATGTTATATCTTAATTCTGAAATGCATTAATGGGCCTGTATTCTTGACTTTGTCTTTTAATGTACTAAAGGGTGACATCTTGAATTAGATGAAGATACGCATACCAATATGTTGGAGACGTGACTCTTGATTGACGTAGACTCGTTCTTCATAGAAATGGAATCCATAGCTCTTTTGTAGAGTTAATGATATTCTCTTATAGGCATTATCATGTAATTGAAAAATTAGAGCACTCAACCATTTGGACACATAGATGTAACCGAGTGGTGTACTATTTATAGATAGTAAGTATTCTAATGGTGAGATAATGGAACATAAGATAAAAATAATCATGAAGGTAAAATAGAATTTATCCTTAAGCTGATTATGAATATCCTATAGGGATGTTACACATTATGATATGTTATGATGATTAGCTTATTGAAGCTTTATAATTTTATATAGTTCGAGAGTATAGCTGTAAGCTTTTAGTGGGATTGCGTTAAAGTTGATAATTGTAAAATATATGTATCCGGCATATGTTATTTTATAATTATAGGAACTTAATCTATATATGTCTATCAAGCCTCTTTGGTAGCTTATAATAATTCCTATAACAATATAGCATATTTTTCCTACATATTGGTGACTTATGTTAATCATTCTATTGGCTAAAATTTGATAGATTGAATTTAATAATTTATGTTGGTTTATTGGTTAAATTAATTTTGTGAACTAATTCAAGAAAAACATGTGGAATTATTTGGATAATATTTTATTTTGATATGGGATAATCTTTTATGGCTGTTTTAATCAGATAACTTCTCCATTGGGTTATTTGAATTAAAATTAAGCTTGTATCTAAGATTCTTGTGTAAAATAAGATATTATGAGATATTATCACTTGGTCGGCAGGTCAATGGCCTAGTTTAGCAGACTGATGCCATAAGTTCGGTAGGCTGGTGCATGTGTTCGAGCCGACTGTGCAATAATCATGATATGTGTTTTTTATGCGTTTTTTGTCAAAAGTTGATCCAGACTCATATTTTGAAGCCTAATCTGATGAGAATTAACACCCAAATTCAACCACTATATAAAGGGAATTGTTAGTTAAATGGCTGTTATTTGGACTAGTGAGGTGGCATGAATCAAGTGGACAAGCAAGTGGACGTTGGTGCACAGGCATACACAAGATCAAGACTTTCTTTTAGTTGGTTAGTTTAAATAAATATAGCAGGATTAATTCTTTTGTTAATTCGATAGAAAGTAGAAAGAAAAAAGGGGGTTCTTGATAGAGTGTGTGTGTGATATAACATAGGGAATTTCTAATATTGAGTGAAGATTTGAGTGAGTGTCTCAAGGGTGATGAAAAAAGGCTTGAGAAAGTTGTTTTCATTCAATGTTAAACGATCAATGTGGAAGTTTATTCCTGGAATGTTCTATTTCTTTGTTTTCTTTTTTGAATTGTTGATTTAGTGTGCCTTTTGATTTCTTGCTTAAGTTTGGGAAAAATCCAATAGGAAATATTTTTCATTATTCCTTAGATCATTTAAGAAGTATAGAAAGAGTATTCTAGTGAGAGAAACCCTGAAACTCTCAAAGGACTATTGTTCAACATTTGGAAACTTAGCTCTTGGTTTTTTCAAGTGGTTGAAAGAAGAAGTCACTGGAGGAAAAACCATACAACATGTGACCACCGGCATCCTGATCGTAAAAAGATAATAGCAAGGAAGAACAGTTGGTTGAGAATCTTCTGAGACATTCTTCTCTAGTTCTTGTTTCTATAGTTTTTTGTCTACTGAAGAGATATATAAGATCTTTATTAATTTATGTACTTAGTGTGTCAAGCTTGTTATTTGGGAAAAAAACCTTTGATTTAAAAATTTTAAAATTATGCTGCAATCACGTTTTCCAACAATCACAACATTCAGCATTTTTGTCTGAGATCGTTTATGATGAGCAAGAGATGGATAGAGTTAGCTGCAGCTCCAGACTAACGTAGCATCAATAGCAGCAACAACAACACAATAGAAGCTGGAGGCAGTTGAGGGATACTTGTTTCATGATGATGATGATGTCCCCAATAATACACTAGAAATACATGATAATGACGATGATGACATCCCCGATTATGTACCAAGAGCTCATGATAATGAAGACTATGTTGCCCTGATTATGTACTAGGAGAATGTGATGAAGATGAAGATTAGTCTTAACCATAGCATAGTATTTTGGCGAGTGTCGACAAGTTCACCAAGGAGGAAGACCTCTCCAAGGATGAGCTATTCGAGGATAACGAGTTTTTATATGCAAACCCAGATGCAAAATCAAGGCTATTGTAAGATGGATAGAGCTCTTCAATTACAACCCACTTTTGTATGAGACCCCTTTTGATGTATAGTGAGAAGTGGTGGTCCCTCTCACTAGACCTTACCATGATATTTTAGATGTATTGTGAGATATGATGGACATTCTCACCATAACGATATCGTTGTATTAATATGGTACAGGAAGTGTTAGTCAATCCCAATCTAATTGAATTATATTATTTCATGTATATATTTTGGGAAGTGACACTCCCAAACAATTTTAATGCTCAATAATTTTATAGAAATATAAATGCATATATATAATGCTACGGAAGGTGATATACATTCCGGCCGATAGCTATATTAAAAGTTTGTGTTATACAATGATTTTGATTCCATGTGCCGCTTTTGTGGTATGATTCATGTGTGATTTAGAATTTTGATTTGTGTACAATAGAATTAAAATTCTCTGTGCACTAGATTAGAATTGTCACAGCCTTCCTCATTTAACGATAGGACCACGGTGCAACCACAAGCTCAAGATGCTTGAGAACTATAAGAAATCTTATTGTTGGCTCAAATTGTTGGAATGAGGCAACAACTACAAGCTTTGCAACAAAAGAGGAATGCATTACGTGTATTATTGGCATGGTAAAAGCCCCCCACTTCCAGCTGAATGGGCACCAAATTAGAAGAATCCACCTACACTAAAAGTCTAGATGCACTAGAAGACCCTCTTGCAGTAAAGGAACATCATGACCAAAAAATACCATCCGTATTGATTGGGCTAGGGAAAGTTGAGGGACAAAGAACCGAACCAACGGTAGATGCATGTTAGGATTCAATCTTAAAAAAGTCTGAACACATGAAGGCACCAGAGATTAACAATTCCTTAAACCTTGCAGAGCCTGAGAATTGGCTAACCAATGTTTAAATAGACTAGAATAATGTGGGGTGAACAACAATAGAAAGAGGAAGGGAAATGTTAATCAGGGCAACCATGAGGGTTAACCTTAGAAGAAAAACAATAAAAGAAATCGCAACAATAGCTACCCTGCTTGTCCAAAGTGTGGAAAGAAACATTTGGGAGAATGTAGAGCTAGAATGAACAATTGTTACATTTGTGGTAAGAAAGGCCACTTTGCTAGGTAGTGCTACTCAAACCCTCAGAATCAGTCTGGTCAAAACCAACAGAGAGCTCTAGGAAGCCAACTACATATAGACCAAGCCAAGATAGTCGAACCCCCGATTTCTCAAGAAAGAAAAGAAGTCTCAAAACCTCATACCTAAATCTATGCTTCCAATAAGAATCCACAGTAGTGATAGGTCAGCTTCCTGTAGCTAGATAAAATGCTTATGCTTATAATCCTAGAACAATGTATTTATTTACATCATTTAAGTTTACCAAGCATTTAGAAAAGTTAGGAGATAGACTAAGTCAATCATTAAGGACCATTTTACTCTTCAGGGAAATTTTGTTATCTAATTATTGGCTACAAAACATTCCAATAATTATTTGTGACAGGATAAATTAGGATCATTTTATACTCTAAGACCATTTTGCCTTCTGGAGAAATATTGTTGTCAAATTACTACCGACGAAATGTACCAGTAATTATATGTGGCAAAGAGCTATACGTGAACTTGATAATTGTCAATATGAATCATTACGATGTCATCTTGAGAATGGATTTCTTAGGAAAGTACAATGCGGTCATCTTCTATTGATGCCGTACGGTCACATTCAAACCTGCTGAGGAAGAAGAGTTTACCTACACGAGAACACCAAAGAAGCAGTCGGTGCTAATGATATCAGCTATGAAAGCAAGCAAGTTGTTGGTTAGTGGATGCGAAGGATACCTAGCCAACCTAATGGATGAGTCCAAGGGGAGTAAGTAGGATAGGAAGACATCCCAATGGTCAAAAACTTCATGGAAGTCTTTCTAGAGGAGAAACCAAGACTACCGCCAAAACAGGAGATTCATTCAAGATAGAATTGATGCCCTGATTAGTACCAATTTTTAAGGCACCCTATCAGATAGCCCTAGAAGAACTCAAGGAGTGTGAGGTGCAATTACAAGAGCTATTGGACAAGGGCTTCATCCATTGAGTTACGAGGGGAGCACTAGTTTTGTTTGTGAAAAAGAAAAATCATACACTATAAATGTGTATCGATTATCAAGAGCTGAACAAGATTATGGTCAAGAACAAGTACTCGATACGGCAAATCGAAGATCTATTTGATCAGTTAAAAGGAGCTGCCTATTTCTCAAAGATCGACCTGTGTTTTGGATAACACTAGCTCTTGATTAAGGAAGGAGATGTTCCAAAGACAACTTTTAGGACATCTTATGGATACTACAAGTTTCTCGTGATGTCGTTTGGTTTGATTAGTGCTCCCACAACATTTATGGATTTGATGAATAGGGTGCCCAAAGACTACCTAGACAAGTTCATTATCGTTTTCATAGATGATATCTTGGTCTACTTAAAGACAAAGAAAGAGTATAAAGAGTATTTAAAGGTTGTTCTATAGATTTTGAAAGAGAATTAGCTGTATGCCAATTCCTCGAAGTGTGAATTTTGGCTAAAAAAATACAATTTTTGGTGCATGTAGTGTCCAAAGAGGGAGTTGTAGTAGATCCTACTAAGATTGAGGCAGTATGTCAATGGCTAGCCCCGAAAGGCATGACAAACATATGCAGTTTTATCAGATTAATAGGATATTATTGATGGTTTGTCAAGGATTTTCAAGGCTAGCAACAATGCTCACGGCTTTCACATGAAAAGGGAAGAAGTATGAATGAACTAATAAGTGCGAAGAAAACTTCAGGGAGTTGGAAAGAAAGCTCACTAGTGCTCCAATGCTAAAAATTCTAGATGCTAAAGAAGCAATTTTGTGATTTATAGTGATGTTTCCAAAATGGGTTTAGGAGCTGTCCTTTTACAAGGAGGGACAGCTTAAGGACTATGAGAAAAACTACCCAACGCATGATTTGGAATTGCAACAGTGGTCTTTGCACTAAAAATATGGCATCACTACTTGTATGGAGCGAAATGTGAAATCTACACCGATTATCAAAGTCTCAAAAACATCTTCACTTAAAAGGAACTAAACATGAGACAACAAAGATGGCTTGAATTAATGAAGGATTACGACTGTGAGATCCTTTATCAACATAGGAAAACGTACAAACTAGCTGGTGCATTAAGTAGAAATTCAACAACAACACTTATGGTGATCAGTTTCTTACCTCAACCTTTGCAAAAGGACATCAATGACCTCAGAATCGAGATGATTTTAGGGAAGTTATCAACATTAACACTCCAATCAACAATCCTTGAGCACATGAAAGGCAATCAGGAACTTGACCCTACTTTAGTTCAATTATGGGAAGAGGTTCTAGAAAAAAAAAAAAAAGAAGTTTACTTTTTCGAAAGATGACATATTCCACCACAAAGGAAGACTATGCATCCTAATGATGAAGAAATGAAGCAACAAATTCTTTTAGAAACACATAAAACCTCTTACTACTCATACTCTATTCATCTAGGAATAGCAAAGATGTATACAGATCTAAAAGAGAACTTTTGATGGTCTAGAATGCAGAAAGATGTTGTTGAATTTGTATCAAAATGCCTTACTTATTATAAAGATAAGGCAAAACATCAACATCCAACAGGGGAATTGCAAAAGAACGATATCCAAAAATGAAAATGGGATTAGATAATAATAGAATTTAGTGTTAGATTGCCTAGAACCTCTAGTGGTAACAATTGAATTTGGGTAGTTGTCGATCGACTAACCAGGTTTGCATATTTTTTAACCATCAAGCTCAGTTATTTTATGGAATGTTAGCAGAATTGTACATATCAAGGATAGTGACGTTGTATGGAGTTCTAAAGTCCATCATCTCTGATAAAGACGGTCGACTCACCTCGAGATTTTAGAAGAGCATATTAGAAGCAATGAGCTCCAAGCTAAAATCTAGTACTGCATTTCACCCACAAACTGATGGCCAATTCGAAAGGACCATTCAAACTTTGGAAGACATACTAAGAGCTCGTGTCATAGATTTCAAGGGAAATTGGGATAGGAAGTTACTCTTGATCAAATTCTCCTACAACAATAGTTTCCATGCATTAATAGACATGGCACCTTTTGAAGTTCTTTATGGAAGAAAGTGTAGATCCTCAATTCACCGGCATGAACTTAGGAAGAAACATTTGGAGATCACCAACTTTATCTAAAGAACCACAGAGGATGTGAGACGAATCAAGGATAGACTTGACACAACCCACGTTGTCAAAAGAGCTACGCGGACAAATGCCATAAAGCCTTGGAAACTTCGTTTTTTAAAGGTCGCTCCAATGAAATGAGTGACGAGGTTTGGTAAAAAAGGAAAGAAACATTAGAAAGGATACAGACTCGCCTTGCCGTCTGAGCTAGCTTATGTACATAATGTCTTACACGTGTTGATATTAAAGAAGTACATGCCAGATCCATCGCATGTGCTACGCCATAAATCGATTGAGATTCATGTAGACTTATCATATAAGGAAAAGCCAGTTCAAATTTTGGCTTTAGAGGAGAAAACCTTAATGAATAAGGTGATCCCTCTGGTTAAGGTTTTGTGGTGAAATCACAACATTGAGAAAGCCACTTATGAACGTGAAGAATATATGAGGAAAAACTACCCCGAGTTGTTCTAATTTTTAGGATGAAAATTCTTAAGGGGATAGATTGTAATGACCAAAAAAATTTTAGAATTAAATGACGTAATTTACATATTTAAATCAAGGATTTTCTTGGAAATATCATGTAAGAATTTTATAACTGAAGGATAATATAAGAATATTCAAAACATTCTATTGTGAACCTTAAAGTTAAATTCAACTTTCATGATTAAATAATTTGGTTGATAAATTATGCCGCGACTTAAGGCAGAAGAAATTTCAATCCGTAAATAACTTGAGAAATTTAATTATAAATTTTTGAGTGCAATATGAAGTTAGCAGTGTACCGAGAAACACTCTAATACAAAATAAATCCTTAATTGCCTATTATTTAGAAAACAGAGTTACGCGAGTGGCATTTTTAATGAAAAAGAAAGCTATTTGAGTTTAAGAACTGACACTATTAAGGATATGTCAATACCAAGGTAGAGTGTCAAAAAAATAATATATATATATATATATATATATATCAAGTTTATGTTTACATAGTGTATAAATGATTCTCGAATTAAAGACAATTTAATTTTCTTACACGATTTAAAAATTACCAACATTACTTAATACTGAGATTAGATTTAGATTATGTTGAGCAAAACCAATGGAACCAAAAATTTCCCATTTTGCTAGCTAGTTACCTCAATCAAACAAGAAGAAGCACGATTCCTTGAATCAAGGAAGTCTTGTGCGATAAGTAATCAAAGTTATAATATGAATAGTGATTCAAGGATGTCTTATGGGATAAGTAATAAAAGTTATGATATGAATAGTTGAAAAGCATAGGCTTGGTAAGTTTCAAGACATGGGGTGTATTAAATGCAATCTTTTCTCTCTTTCCCTTGTAAGATTGGCGCCACACTTAAGGCTTCAAAGCCAAAGTTTTTAACTCATCTAAGTCACTTCGAAGCTAAATTAAACATTAGTTAGGTAGAATAAATAGATTAGCCTTAGTCTATAAATAGGTGGACCATCAAAAGACCTCATTTTGGTCATCATTTCTTCCCAACAACACTCCCAAAACTAACCACCTTCAAAGGAGGATCTCCAAAATTTTCTTTACCATTTTTTCTCCTAATCACTCTTATTCAAGACCTAATTCAAGCTCAAGGTTCACCATGAAATTTTCCTCTTCTTCTCCACCTTCCAAAAATAGGGCCTACTACAAGTTTTCCCTAAGAAAATTTTCTCCTATGTTCTTACCCGAGAACCGGTTTTTATCTAGACGACTTCAAAAATTTTCCCTCTATGTCACCCTAAGATCACTCATCAAAGAACAAGAAAAGGAGAAGAACAAGTAAGGAATAGAGAAATGAGAAAGTTGGATCTTTGGTAGTAAACTTCAAGGGTAAATTTTAATCCTTTTTCTTTTGTTTACTTAGAAAAACCTAGATTAGATTTTATGGAAAATGTTGGTGTTTTAGATTGTTGACAAACAAGAAGGAGGAACCAGTGGCCCTTGATCAAATCGCCAAGGAATTGTTATCAAGGGTAAGAATCCTAAACTTTGTTCTTAAATTTACTAAGGTTAATGTTTATATTTTTATGAGTGATTTGATGATAGGGTGAGGAAATGATTTATTATAATTATTTATGTGTTACTTAGTTTAGTTTATGTATGTAATGTAATGTAAAAAGTTAGTGGTTGCATGATAGGTTTATGTTTTATAAGTTTTGGTTTGTAAAAAAATTTTCCACTAACTTTAAGTGCTTTAACGGAGGCCTTGGAGTCATTTCTTAAAACTTTTTTCAAAATGGAACTTCTTAGTTTTCATTATTTTGAACAAAACTTTGTGACTAAACAAAAACATAGTTTTGACACTAAATAAGCTTTCCAAGTAGTTTTTATGGACTGCCCAAGATAGTCCCAAAAACTACATCAAAACACTCTCAAAACTGCCTAAAGCAGTTTGTGAAAGACTACCAAAAACAGTATTGGAGTGTTGGTATTGTTTTGACATTTTCAGACCATTTTGGATCAGAATTTCACATTTTGCCAACCATAAAAGTTTTAGATTTTGATAAGACAGATAACTTTTATAAAGAAACTTTTTTCAAAATTTGCATCTAAAATACAATTACAGACAGTTCTCTAAAACTGTCCAAAAATTATATTTTTGAGCTGAAAACTATTTTTAAGTTTTGGATCATTTCGAGGCCAAGTTGTAAGTTTTGCAAAACACAAAAGTTAGTTTTCAATCAAATGAAGAACTTTTGTGGAAAAAGTTTTATAAAAATCTACCTTTAATGGACTTTAATTGGGATTTATAAAAGTAGTCAAAACTTTTTAATCGATAAAGTTTACAAAGTTTAACCAAGAGACAATGATACCAAAGATGGTAACCCAGAATTTAAAACAAGCATGAAAATCATTAAGTTACATATTTAAAATAAGTAATTTTTATGGAGAAAAACTTTTAAAAAATTTGCCTTTAATGGACATTAATTGGGATTTATAAAACTTTTCAATCGGTAAATTTTGCAAAGTTTAACCAAGAGACAATGATACCAAAGATGGTAACCGAACTTTAAAATAAGCATGAAAATCATTAAGTTACATATTTAAAATAAGTAATTTTTATGGAGAAAAACTTAAAAAAAACTACCTTTAACATATGATTTTACATTAACTTTCTAAGACTAACAAAAAAAGTACCTTCCAATACTAGTTTTTATAAACAAAGATCGTGTGACTATAGAATCCCACATTTCAGCAAACTAAAATTATAGTGCTCTAGACAGATTATATAAGCCAAAGATTTAGTGAGTTACTGATTTCGGGCATTATTTTATAGAGCAATGTCTCTTCAAAGACTTTAAGTTATATGGATGAGGTGTTCTAAAGATAAACTTTAATAGTTTTCAATTGACACTAAAATAGTTATTATAAAAACCCGAGTTATTAGAGTCTTAGTACCACGATGTTAGGCACGGGTGCAATGCTTATTTTAGTCTAAAAGATCGCTCGGGTCATAGTTTCAGTAGTATAATGTATATGACGTTATAGAGTTATTTTTGGGCCTAATGTGTTTAGAACCAATTATGAACCCATTAAATAGATTTAAAATATGGCTAAATTGAACTTAGATCAAGAACCATGAATTTAGAAAATGTCTAATTTAGTTGATTGAGATCATATAGATTTAATGATGATAAATAATTAATTAATTGTCTTTAAATTGATTAATTATTAATTTTAATATGAACTAATGGCAATTAAGGATAAATTTAACATTATGAGGATTGAATAAAATAATTAATCCTTGTAATAGAAATAGTGATTTTTATGCTTCTTTAATTGAAGGAAAATACTAATCAAAATGCCAACATTTATGCCAAAATCTATAGCATAAAGTAAAGTAGTTTTACACACTCTTGATGGGTGTTTTGTACAGATTTATTTCCATTAGAGAAAAAGGGAATTCAGAATTTATAAGGAAGCTTACTTCACTAAAATAGATAAGTAAGAATCTCGCTTATAGTATGGATAGTTTAAAATAAATGTTTTTTTTAAGTAGTAAGCATGTTTAAATTCTAGTCACAGTATACTATGCCATGTCATGTCATATTACATGCTTACTAAATTGATTAGTGGAACTTCTAAGGATGAACTAACTAAGATAGTCATTCCAACCTCTTGACTTACGGGAGGCTTAAAATTTAAAAATAAAAAATTAAATTTGATCATGGCGTTGTTAGGACCTTGTAAACCTTAACATCCCATTGATCACGTGCAGCCAGTACGACTACTCGGATCCAATAAGTAATAAGATAATATCATAATTGAGCATAATAGGTACATGCAATTTTAATGTTATTAAATGCTATTTTAAATGTTTTGCATGTTATTATTCCTAGTTGCTGAGCAAAAGTTTGTTCAAGAATATTAAAACTGTAAGTAAATAACTTGCCAGTAATGTTTAATAGACGATGGTGAAATGGAAGATGATTAAAGTAGAGACGTAGGAAATGGATACCACGCGCTTATTTTTCGTGCATAGTTTTTGATAATTATAACTCTTTTGATAATATGTATAATTTTATGACTCTAGTACTAGGTATATTTTGGGATAACCATTTAACCTCTATTAAATGTTATTATTTTTATTGCAAAAAAAGTGGGAAAATGGTTTTAAATTAAAATTAACTAGTAAAATTAAATGTCAAAAAAGCCAAAAAAAAAGAAAGTTCTACAAAATTAAGTAATCTTAGTAAAATGTATGTTTAAGTAATTAAGTAATGGTCACATAAGTAAGGTTGTTACATATGGTTTTCTTGTCATTGGAATCTTTTAAGTTTGTCGTTTGATTTTTCCCTGTTTGCTTTTATATTCAGTGTTTGTAAAATAAATTCGGTGTCGGTTACACCGTTTAGTTGTAGGGGTTTTTTACTGTTTTGTTGGCTTTCCATTATAATAATGGAGGTGGTTTTCCTATCCTCTAAAGTTGTCTTTTGGTTGAGGCTATAAGTTTGCGGTGGTGGGTTTGGCCTTGGTGCTAATTGCCACTCGATCTGTCTTAATCGAAGTTCGCCACTGCTTATATAAGTGAGTTTGAAAGAGCCATTTGTGTGTTTGAATTGCTGTGTGCCATTTCATTTTCCTATTATTGGAACTTGGTATATGTTTTACCCCTTTAAGAGTTTCCTTAGAATCTACTGGCAGTTCTGGTTTGTAGTTGGGATTAAGTTGCTATATGCATTGTGGTCAATCGAGTCTAAATTAGCGTTTGTACTATCTTAATTTAGAATGCAATTACCGCTTAAAAAAATCTAAAAGAGTGTTTGGTAAAATCAGTTCTAACCAAAACCTTTAATTATTACAATGTAAAGTTTCCATATATTACAGTGATCAGAAAAAGTATGCTACAGTATAAAACTCTCACATGTTATAACTTTTAATTTAAAAGTTTTGATTCTAACCATACTTCTTAGACGCCCTATAAGTAAAAAAAATCCTAAAAAAGGAGTAAAACTTGTAGTAAACTCTTGGGCCAAAAAAACAACTAAGGTTATGAGTGAGGAATGAGGATGAGGTACAACCAAATAGGACTGTACAAAAAAACCGAAAAACCAAAACCGACCAAAACTGTCCAAAGAACCACATGCAAAAAGACCGAAAAAATCGATTTTCATGAAAACCAAATAGGTTCGGTTCGGTTAACCGAACCGTCCACGACTGGACGGTTCGGTTTCGGTTTGAATATATCGGTTTGGTTATAAACCGAACCGAACCGAATGCCTATTTTACTCTAAAACTAAACGCTACTGTTTGCCCGTTTATGAGATTTCTCTCATCTCTCCAAATCAAAACCCTAGCATAGCAAAGAATCTCTATGAATTGGATTCATTTTCTCTCAAAACTCACCCTCTCCTCTATTGAGTGTTTGCGGCTGCTCTGCACTAGCGAAGGATTTTCATTTTCCATCTCGCCAGTAGCCAGAGAAGATCACGGATTGTCGGACTCAGATTCATCTGCTTGGGGAAGATCATGCTTTTTTTTTCTTCTTCACCTTGCATATCTCCGCCTCCCTCGTCGATTAGGTAAGCCACTGTCTTATAATCTTATCGTTCGTTTCTGTTTTTTTTTTTTCGCTCATTCGTTTTACTCATACCCTATGCTTCAGTGTTAGAAAAATGCTTGGTTGATTATGTGCTACTGTTATTTTTTGGAATTAGTATTAGAAAAGCGTTTGATTAGTGTTAGAAAAGCGTTTGGTTGATTATGGTTTAAAATTAGTATTTGTTTAAGTTATTAATTTGTAAGTTTTTTACTAAAACTGTTGTGGTGGGTTCTTTTTTAATTTTTTCATTGTTCTTGTTTCATATTCTTGCAAATAAATTGGCTTAATGTGTAACTTATACATTATGCCTTTCTGGGTGTGATATCTTTTCTTTCACTTATACAAGTCATGAAGTCCATGATAAATTTTGTTAAGAGATGATTGCAAACAAGTGGTTTTTGTTTATTTGTTTGTGGGGGTAAAAGCTTTCTATTATTTCCTTTTAATTTCTCCTTCACTGGACGGGGTTATGTTCAGAATTGATTTCTTTCTTATGGTCTAGCAGCATTGCTCTTTCCCAATAGTCTACTAATAAGGTTACTTACAAGTTTGGAAAGATCTTTAGTAGTATGTGTAATTCTTCTTCTTGTTTTATTTTTGAAACAAAGCTAGTACATGTGTGATTTATGTTGTGTCAAAATACTTTTTATAATCAGGTCCTACAAGGATATGTTTTTTGGTGACTTAGGTAGTTGATCTTTCACATTTTGGCCGAATAAGAAAACACACTCACCAATTGCCTAATTTCACATGGGGAAATTAGGCAATTGGCGAGTGTGTTTTCTTAGCTTTGCTCATTGAGATATGCACGTGCAATACCAGAAGGGCACATTAGACTATGGTTTCAATAAAAACTATCATCTAAAGTGCACATTAGATGATGGTTTTTGTAAAACTCATCATTAAAAGCCTTAAAAAAAATTTAAAAAAATTTATTTACATTGAAACAATTTCTTCTCAAAGAACAATTTTAACTATTATTCACAAATTTATGTCCTCTTTTTTGATAAACTTGTTTTGTACCAACATAAAAAAATACATAACGATTTTCCAAAACGTACATAATAAATATTACACAAATATTTATAGAATCATAGCCAAAGTTTATCCATAAAGTGTAACTGTTGGAAAAATAATACGCAGCGAAATTTTAAAAATTTTAAATCAGAGTATTTTCCAAAACACAAGTTTGACATGCTATATGTATAAATTAACCTACTGACCTTGTATACGCCGAAAAGCTCCCGAAGTCTGTGTAGAGAAGTAACGTTCTAGAAGAGCCTCAACCAACTGGTCTTCTTTGCTATTCTCTATCCACGATCGGAGTGAGTGTGGGCTCACACGTACAGCTCTTCCTCAAGGTGACTCTCCTTCCAATCAATTGAGAGAACCCAAAGCTAGTGTTCGTGATTTGTGAACTAGAGCTTTCAGAAAGTTTTAGATTCTCACCAGTAGAGTATCACTCTTAATCTCTTTATTGATCCTTTTTTTTTTATAACTCATTAGACTCACTCCCTATTTATAGAGGTTGGGTCTAGGGTCATTCCTTATCAGATAAGGTCTCAAAAATTCAAAATAGAACCAAATTCGGGTCTATATCGGATAAGATACGCGTAAAAACGCGTGAAAATGCGTAATTTTTAATTCGCGCATAGGCAGGCTGAACTTTTTCATAGGCAGGCCGAACTTGCCTGATCGACAGGCCAAACTTTAAGTTCGGCATGCCGAACTGACGAAATAAAAAATCACGCGAATCTTTTATTTTCCACCCGAGATTCTATAAGCTAAAGCCTCAGTTTTAATTCAAATAACCCAATAGAGAAGTTATCTAATTAAAACAACTTTATCTAGATAATCTCTAAGAAAATAAATAGATTCTCAATAATTCTACAAGTTTATCTTGATTTAATTTATCCAAAATTAAATCAACTGATAAACAGACAAGAATTATCTGACCCCAATAATTCAACAAGTTTATCTTAAATTAATTTTGTTCACAAAATTAATTCAACCTACAAACAGACATGAATTATTTGATTCTTCCAAATTTTCAACCAATCTAATAAATCGACATAAGTCACCAATTATTGTAAAAGCACGCCGTATCGTTACAGGATTTTGTGAGCTAGCAAAGGGGACCAAATGGACCTATATAGTTCAAGCTCCCGATAATTATGAAATCCAATATCCCAGATATACATTTCATAATTATCAACTCCAACGCTATTCCACTAAAAGCTTGGAGCTGCACTCTCAAACTCTATAGAATTATGAAGCCCGT
>CAMOHE010054289.1:86283-100510 GCA_946598075.1 Artocarpus hirsutus | reverse complement strand
CGGGGAAGTCGTTAATAGTCCATATCAACATAGCCCGGAGTGTGAATGTCTCTTTTCGGTAAGCATCTCTAACTTCAACTCCCTTTTCCCATGACATTTTTAGATCATCGATTAACGGTCCCAAGTATACGTCAATGTCATTGCCTGGTTGGTGAGGACCCGAAATCAATAAAGACAACATTAAAAACTTTCGCTTCATGCACATCTTTGGAGGGAGATTATAGTTAACAAGTATTACGGGCCAAGTGCTATGCCTACTACTCATGTTACCAGGTGGGTTCATTCCATCAGTCGACAAAGCGAAATGTATGTTTCTTGGATCTGCACTAAAGTTGGGATGATCGGCTTCAAAAGTCTTCCATTGTGGTGAATCCGTCGGGTGTCTAAGCATACCATCATCCACCTATTTGTCATGATGCCATGTCAAATTCTTGGCATGTTCTAAGTTTATGAATAAACGCCTCAAACGTGGTACCGGTGGAATGTACCATAACACTTTCTTTGGCACTCTATTCTTGCCGTCTTTTGGCTCCTTTCCTTTCTTCCACCTTGCTTGTTGACAAACTGGACAATAATTCTCATCCTCATACTCATGCCTATAGAGAACACAATCATTTTCACATGCATGAATTTTCTCATAATCCATTCCCAAGTTGCTCAAAGTCTTCTTAGCCTCATACATACTAGTTGGTAATTTATTACCCTCTAGTAGAAGTCTTCGTAAAAATTCCAACAACTTTGTGAAACTAGAATTTGACCAGCCACCCGACACTTTCAAATTCCATAATCCAACTAAAGCAGACAATTTAGTGAAATTGGTACACCCCTTATACACTGGTGTCTCTACATCATTCATCATTGTCTCAAATAAATCTGGACGGTACACAAAGTGTTCTTCTAAATCATTGACCATGTCAACCATATTGTCTTCATCCTCCATATTATCCTCCACAATAGATTGCTTTTCTTTATTTAGTAAAGTTGGATTGAAATTAGACTCGCCATGAAAATGCCACGTTTGATAACGACTTATGATTCCATTTCAAAATAAATGTCCTCTAACAATTGTAATTGGATGCAATCTATGGTTTCCACATTGAACACAAGGACATCGAATTTTATCACCATTTGCATGACTTTGGGCAAAATCCAAGAACTCTTTCACACAATTCACATACTCTTTAGACAATAGAAAATCCTACATCCATTTCCTATCCATTTTGCAATTCCTAAATCAAAATAATAAATAGCAAATATTCAATTAAAATTAATTTCACAATTTATATATATACCCACCTACCTATATTAATTAATCATAAAAAAAACATCACCCATCATAAAACAAGTTACACATACTCATTAAAAAACGAAGAAATCATACCCATGATCTACAATACAAACTTCACGGAAAAAACAACAAAATCAACAACTATTTATCAATTTCGGATTAATTATACATCACAATCAACAACTATTTCTCACTTTCTACAAAAAAACTTACAATTTGGGCTGAGATTAAGGAGTGTGGAGGCGTCGTGGTATCTCAAATGTACCATGACGGTTTTCTCTAGAAACGGTCGTGGTATCTTCATATACCATGGCGGTTTTCTCCAAAAAACCGTCGTGGTATATTTGAGATACCACGACGGTTTTCTCGAGAAATCGTCATGGTATATCTCGTTTTTCATGATGGTTTTTTCAGAAAACCGTCGTGGTATCTTCACCCTATTTCACAACGGTCTTCGTTTTCACGGACGTAACTTGCCGCGTATTTTTGACCTTACCACGATGGTTTTTAGGAAACGGTCGTGAAATAAAGATCGTATAATCAATAATTTCTTGTAGTGATATTTACATGGTAAATATGGCTCCTGGTAAATATTGTATTTCTCGTTCACCGACGGTGCGGCGAAGTTATTGGTGAATTTTTGTATTCTATAGTAAATACAGTATTTCCTTGTAAATATTGTATTTCCTGATCATCGGCTGTGTTGGCGAGGGAGGAGGATGAGAGATATATAGGATAATCAGAGGGGTGTTTTGGGGTTTTTGTTTTCAATTTCTCATAGAATATTACTTAATTTCTCATGATATGTTATTTATTACACTTTTTGAAACTCTATGACGTTATTTATTAAGTTTAGCCTAAATATACTATTTTGCTCGTCCTCCACAAATATTATATATATCAAAAAGAACTTGTACTTATCACATGGACATGTCCCTTAAAAAAATGTATCCCCACAAAATATATATATATATATATATATGTATATAATTAAAAGAATTTATAGATATATACGTAAAAATTGATATATTCCAACATAACAATTACAATGTATAGGCAAATATGTGATTGCAAGAATAGTTATATATTTATATTTTTTGTGCAATTGGTAAACATTAAATAAAAATTGATCTTTACTAAGTAAAGAAATAACTTATACAAAATTACCAAGAAAAAGTTACTAGCAAAGTAAAAAAGATATACAAATTTTAACTAAATTAAATAAAAATACTGGATTTACCAAGTAAATATTTAAAAATGATCGGTTTAACTTTGAATTGACACTTCTAAAACCTTTATTTGCAGAGTAAATTCTTTATTGACCAACTAAACAATGTTACTTGTTAAATAAAGGATTTGCCTTGTAAATACCAAAATTATAAATTGAACGTCTAAAATCAACTCTAAATGCTCTGGATAAGTGTAAGAAAAAGTAAACAGCTCAAATCTAAATTTGATGTGATTAATCCGTGATTAATCCTTTATTTCTGAGTAAAAGCGAACTTTGATCACTATAAATAACAAATTTAGCTGTAAATATGGCTAAATAACAAATTTAACTAATAAATAATTTATTTACTGAGTACAGCTTTTATTTACCAGCTAATCTAAATTGACTATGTGAAATCTTTTATTATTAAGTAAATGTCGCATTTATCCAATATGTGGTATCGTAAATAAAAGATTTATATTGAGTAGATCTTTTCTTACAAGTCTTTTGTTTACTTAGCTAAAAACAATATTTGATACGGTAGGTAATGGAATTGTATTGAGTAAATCTTTTATTAAATATATTTTATTTTTATTTAAGATGTTGAAATTGTTCTACAAATACTTAGTGTTGTGAATTAACTCTAATAAATCCTTTGTTTATGAGATAAATATCATAGTTACTAGCTGAAAACAATATGTAATATTGATAAATAAAAGTTTTATAAATCCTTTCTTTACTAGTATATTTTGAAAGCTCTTACATTAAAAATATTTTTACTAAACTTTCACTATGTTAGATTTTCTTTGTAAGTTTTACTTGATAAATCTCAAATTTTAAATTTTATTGACTTAGATTTATTAATAAATTTATTTCCCTTAGAAAATCTTTTTTCTTTTTAATTTATTTACTTTTCTTAGGTAGTCAATAATTTACTTGTCAATCTTGTTTTTATTTCATTAATTTTTATTGTTTATTTTTTAAAGGTGTTTTTTTTTTTTGGAAGGCTCTAAAAGTGTTTTTCCATTTACCTAGTAAATCTTTTCTTTACAAAATTAATTCGTCTTAAATTTTTTAGTTTTTATTCATTAATGAAATCTTCTTTTTGAAAAGCAGTAAACCTATCATCTTTATGATATTATAATAAAAGTCCCCAAATTTAAACTTACCAACCATGATCCGTTAACTCCCTACCCAAGATACGCTAACCTTAGGAATTGAATAATAAAAATTCATGAGGGATCCCATCATTACAACCGTCAAAGAATATTGGAAGAGAGGAGACCCCAAGCCTTGCCACTAAGAATCCTATGAAGACAACTTAGGGCACATATGGCATACCATATTAACACTCCATATTGTATTATTTAAAAAAAATAACATGTTTGGTGACATTCATGTATTATTTTATTTAATACAGAAACAAAAGTTAATATAATACAAGCTGTGATATCAAATACGACCAAAAACCTTCGTATTAGACCACTGTGTGTAATTTCAACAAAAATATCATATTAATAAAACAATCAAATATTTAAAATATATTTAAAATCAATACAAAAATTGAAGTTTTAGAATAAGTTTTAAGGCTAGGTCGGGATTCGAGATTAGAATTAGGGTTAGGATCAAGATTCAGGGTCAACATTGGCATCATTATTCGAGACTAAAGCCAAAATTTAGGGTTGGAATTAGTATTGAGGATCAGGGTTAATGTTGCTATTTGAGGTTCAGGTTAGGATCGAGGGTTGGGGTCAAGATTCGAGACCGAAGTAGGGATTAAGGTAGGGATTTAGAACTAGGGTCAGGATCAGGTCTGGAGTTAAGATTCGGGGTTAGGAGTCAACATAAGGATTTAGGACCAAGATCGAGGGTGAAATTCGAGGTCAACGCCAAGATTGAGAATTGGGGTCAGGGTCCGGGTCAAAATTCAAGGTCAGGGTTAGGATTCAGGACCGAGGTCGGGACCTTAACCCTAAGATCAAATATTGACATTGACCTCGTCCCGAATCCCGACCCCTTGAATCCTTAACCCAACTTCGGCCTTAAATTTTGACTCCAAACTTAGTTTGAAATTTGACTCTAACTTCGAATCCTGATGTGGCCATGGTCCCAACTCCAACATGGGTTCCGAATCTTGAATTTCAACCCTGAAAACATGTTCCAAATTTACTATGTTTAATGTTTATATACTAATACAATACAGTATGATAGTAAACAAATTTTATATAGTGTAATATAACATGATATAGTTCAAAACTAAACAACATATTATATAACACTAATATAATACAATACAATACAATATAATGCAATGTAATACAATATAATACAATGTGTCAAAAATGCCCTTAATTCTTAGTTGCAGTTGTTGGAGAAGATAGGGAAAGAGGAAATCATGAGCATCCTGGGGCAACTTTCGACTTGTCCTCGTTAAAATAATATGTCAAGTGAGGCGAAGAATTGTGAGCAATTTAAGGTTAAAACGAGTATCTTATCTCGAGTTCCCTTTTAACAAATTCCACAAAGCATATTAGTTATGACTTGTCGTTCTCCAAGTAATTCATTACCAAGCCTAATTTTACACGTATTTGTTGGTTTCATAATCACTTTCAATATAGCGATTTGAAACAATAGACAAAGCAAAAGAGCCCTAAACTCTTGTAGTAAGGCCCTACATCAAAATAATGCCCACTTTAAAGAGCCTAAAATCATCTTTCTTCATTCATTAGGCCCAAACCCAAACCAAAGGCCTGTAGTCACATATGGAAAAAGTGTGGAAAATTTGGTTGTTAATCTTGTTGAAAAACTCATTTAAAACATAGAGAAAAGCACAAAAATGTCCCCCTAAAAAAGCATCTTTTTAAGACCATCCCTCCTAAAAAGCTCTTTTTAAAATAGCCCATGTAATTAAAAAAGGGCGATTTATTAAAACTCCAAGTTATCCTTCTTCCTTTAATTAGAGAAAATATTTTATTGAAAGTCCAAATTACTCTTTTTTCTCACTCCCTCGTGTGGTAGATTCCTCTTGTCACCAGTGTAGGGTGCAGGAGCATAACTTGGTAGGTTTTGAAGCGGGAACCTACTAGGTTTCATCATATTTTCTTTGAAACAAATAAATACTAGCCGCTTCTAGTTGCCGGTGTAGGGTGCCAAAGTATGACCGGTTCAGAAGCAGGAACCTACTAAGTTCTCTCTTTTTTTTTTTTTTAAATAAAGTAATACTAATTGCTTATAGTCGCCATCACGAGGTACCAAAGCGTAATCTACCTACCAGGTCCCTTCATATTTTCTTTGAAACAAAGAAATATCAACCACTACTAGTCGTTGGAGTGGAGTGTTGAAGCGTAACTTAGTAAATTTTAGAGCAAGAACCTACCAAGTTCCTTCATATTTACTTTGAAACAAAGAAATACCAAACACCTCCAATTGCCGACGCAAGGTGCTAGAGCATAACCTGGTACATTCAGAGTAGGAACCTACCAAGTTCCATCATATTTTTTTTAAATAATGAAATACCTCTAGTCACCGGTGTGAGGTGCCTAAGAATAATCTAGTAGGTTTTGGAGCAAAAACTTACCAGGTTCTATCATATTTTCTTTAAAACAAAAAAGTACCAATCGCCACCGATCATCGGCATGGGTGTCGAAGTATAACTTGGTAGGCTCCAGAGTAGGAAGTACTAAGTTCCTTCATGTGGTAGATTACTTTGGTCGACACCAAAGGAGAGTGGAGCAAAACTTGCAGGCTCCATCACGAAACCCTTCAAGTTCAATAGCGAAACCTGCCAAGTTTCGAAGCAAAACCTACTAGGTTCTGGTGCAAGATTGTGATGCCCTAGGGTGGGGTCAGTAAATGTTAGGTAAAGAAGTTGAAATTGATGTAAAATAAGGTGGATTAAATGACGTAAATTAAGAAAAAGTAAATAAATATATGTAGAAAGTAAATAAATATAATCGGTGGTCACTATTACGTGAATGCCACGAAGGTAGGGTAGAGATCTTATTCTCATTCACCATCACATAGTCGCTTACCACAAAGATGGATAGGTAAATAAAATACAAATAATAATAATAATAGTAATACAAGACCACTGAAAACCATCGTAAATCATCATCTTTGAAATAAATTAAAAATATAAAACTCACAAAGATGATACAACATCAACGTTGGATTGGGACAAGTCGTACAATATATGCATCATACCACAATTCTAGAGAAAATACCATATCTACGCATAGAGCTAGGTTTTGATCCTGGGACCTTCCTTCCTCTTCAAACCTAAAAAGGGGATTTAAAAAAAAAAACACGTAGCGGAAAGCTCATTAGGAGAGTTATTTAAAAACAAGTTATTTAAAAATAACAGTTACAGATAAAAATATCGTTCGTAAACAAAATTCAGGATCTTAACAAAAATCAATAAATTCTTACTTGAATGAAACCTGATAAAATATCATCGTATGGGTTTTGAAAATCAAAAAGAATATCAAAGTACAATTCTTTAAAATCAAAGATAGCAATCATTCTTCAAAGGAAACATTTTAGAAATAAAATTGGGCCAAAACAATTTAAAAAGGGGTTGCCAAAGAAAGGGGATAGAAATATATATATATATCTTACCTCCTTTGAGATCCAATAATGTAAACCCCAAATAAAATTTAACATATGCTCCATATACGTTCAAAACCTTAAAAACTACATTTAAAATTAGAAATTACTTTCCACAAATATTATTATGTTAATTTAATTATCTGTGTGCTTTTTTACTCAAAATAATCATTACAAAAAATTATAATCCTTTTTAAAACATTTCTAAATCATTAAACATTAAAAACCGAAAATAAAAATACAAATTTCAAAGTTCATAGTCGGCCTGCCAAACATCCTAGTCTGGCATGCTGAACCTGCATAGTTTAGCCTACTGAACTCACTTGAGTCCGGCTTGCCAATGACATGAATCTGGCATGTCGAACTTCATGTTTGGCCTGCCGAACTGGCAAATACTAAAAATTTCCAGGTTTTGAGTTTCAACCTCCCCAAACTCAAAAACCAAATTTAAACCTATTTTTCAATTCCTAGAGCATAGAAATCACACAAAAAATATTGAAAACCATAGTAGAACAAATTTAAACTATTTTTTCTAAATTTAAACTCAATTTTACAATAGATTTAAAAATCAAAGAAAAAGGTCAAAACTTGTTTAAATCAATTTTTGTTCAAACAAAGCTTAAATCCATAGTAAAACAAGTCTTACAAACTCAAATTGAACATTATTGAAGTTCATCGAAGTTCGAATTTAACATTCAAAGAAAATTTAAAAAATTGAAAATAAAACTTTGAAATTTTAAAGAGGAAGAGGAGGCTAACCTCAATGATGTTTTTGGCTGAAAAACTTGATGATTTGAACTTCAATTCTTGCTCAAATCCATGCGAAAATCAGAGAGGAAGCAAGGGAAGGAGAGTGTGCAGAGAGAGAGAAGAGATTAGAGAGAGAGACGGGAAAAATGAAGAAAGAAAGAGAGAGGGAAAAATGAAAGGGTCAAGGGCATTTTTTTAAATATGGAGAAAATGTACTGTAAAAATATTATTTGGTATTTTAAAAACTAAAAATCAAATTTTTAAATGTAATAAATGAAATAAAATCTTAAATAACTGAAATTAACATTAAATTTACACTTGACATATTTAATAATTAAACTTAACATAATTAATTTCACTTTAAAATTCAAAAGTGTTACATAAATATAGTAGGTTCCAAAGACATAATACCTATTCTAGTAGGATCCAAATTGATAAGCTGCCAAATGCTTGGAAATGGTGATAAGTTCCAAAGACATAACGCATAAGCTGGCAAGGTCCAAAATCATAACCTGCCTGGTGTCAATTCATACGCCTTTTTATCTTTTCTAGTGATGTTTTTAATACTCCTTTTTTTTGTTTTAATATATATATATATATATATATAAACATAATATATATATATATATATATCGCGTATGCCATATAAAGTATAAATACATAATAGAAATATACCCCCTTAGGATTCAAATCAATCGTAGAAAAACAACAAGGTGTTGGCACGGAATCTGCCAAATGCTGGAACGGAAAAAAACTTCAAATAGATCAACTTCGTAAATTGCAGCAGCTTATTAAATTGTTGAATCCTTTTGATAAATTCTAACCCCTAGAGTGAACAATGGAGATCTGAAAGAAAATGGAAGAAACAGAGAAAATATTTCTGGAATTTTCTGTTGTATTGATTCTTATTGAACTGTATAGTATATGTTTGTTTAAATACCCCACTTGTATTCTTACAACCATAACAAAATCTGTTACTAAGCCAACTCTAGTTAACCCAATAAAAACATGACACGTATATAACACTAACGGTAAGCTAACTGTCTGAATTCACTATGCTATCACCTTTGAAACGAGTTCTATAAAAGAATTCTCTCCATCTGCAACAAATTTTGTTTGACAAGCAACAAAAAAAAAAAAAAAAAAAGCAAATTAGAAATTGGTTGTGGAAAACCGTCGATCATCCTAGATATGAATAAATTTGTTGGTTCCCTGAGATTTTTTGATCCATTTTGTTTTGTGTTTCATAGAAATATTAATTTTGTAAAATAAAAAAATCAAAGCCAAAACAACATCTTTATAATAATGCAAAAAAAAATAATGCAATAACCATAGCATAGAGATGAATTTCAGTTTATATAGTTTGGGTGCGGGATAAGCATCACAGCTCAGGTAGTTGGCCCTTCTTAGTCACATCATTGAGCTATAAATGTTTGATCCTGTCCGTTAATATATAACAGTAGATGTAAAAATTAGATACATACTGATGTCTATCATACTCAATCTGAGAAATACAAAGAAGTTTTTACACAAACCATGAGATCTAAATAAAAGTCAAACGAGAGCATATGGCAAGATCTCAAGCACTTGGAGACAGAACCAACATCAAAATGTTCCAATGAGAGAAACACTGGGACGAGAAAAATAAAACTGATGATCGAAACTTAAGTTTTCTGCTTGGTACCGGAAACAACGTATTTGATGACATCGGTGCCACAAGTCAGCTTGTCCGCCTTCTCATCGGGAATTTCAAGAGAGAATTTCTCTTCAAAATCTATCACAAGCTCACCCCTGTCTAAGTTGTCCAGGCTCAAGTATTTTCGGATATCAGCTGTTTCAATAACTTGTCAAAAACCAAAGCTTTTGTTGAGAGAATATAATATATATATATATGCATGCAATTCACATTCGAAACGCATCCAAACTCATAAAAGAATGCCAGGCTTCAATTAATAAAAAAGACCACCATATCTTCAGAACACACAAAGTAATTTTAATCGAACCAATTTAATCTACAACAAAGGCAATATAGCAAAAAACAAAATCTCACGACAAAAAAAAAGAAAAAAAAGAAAAAAAAGCACAATACAAACCAATTCACAATCCAAATCCAAAGTCTACAAAAAGGAAAAATGTGACACCCATTATTTTCTTAACAGGTAATATAGTAATTAATTAATTATTAGGGTGCCAACTAAAATATATTTCATCTAAAATCTATTTCATCCTATTTATTTCTACCTATTTCAAAATTTTCTAAAAAATTTTCTATATCTATTTAGTATATTTACCAAAGCGCTCTTGGAACATCAAATTAATTACAAAATTGCCATTTGGCCTTATATGAACTAAAGTCTCCGAAGGAGACATAATACACTTAATGCTTCACCTACGTGTCTCCCACTTCCCATTATTTTCCATCTTCAATAGGGCCCTCCAACAAAGAAAAACCATGTATTCATTTTCTTTTCTCTATGCAACACTTATCTCTCCCTTCCTCCTTGAAATGTCTTCCTCTCATTCTCTTCTTCTTCTTCTTCTTCTTCTTCTTCTTCTTCTTTCTTCTACTCTCTAAGTCTGAGAAACCCAACTCCATGTCATTCAAAGGTCTCCATGCTAAAGTTGAACTTGAGCTATAATCCCCTGAATTGATGACTTGAAGTTTTTAGTGAGATTTTGAGGTAAGATTTTTAGAAAATTAATCTAGTTTTATCTACAATCATCACTTTGAATTTGCTTATTCATTTTGCTACTCCTTTTACATTTTATGGTTTTGAATGAGCAAGTTTTGATATAAACATGTTTTCACCCTTATTTGCAAGAAATTCTTGAGATATGATATGATGATGATATTGGTATAAAAAAAAAATCAACGAGAATATGTTTATTATGAGTATATAATGCATACTACATATTTTGATATGGTTTGAGATTTTGTACAAGTACAATATGACTTGGTCCAAAGGGAAACTTTGTATTCCATAAAATTCATAATACCTTTATAGGCAGTGGCTCTTTTTTGAAATTCTGAATTAAATGAAAATGAATTTTGTAAATTGGTTTGCTCATTTAGAAAGTAGACATCCTAACCTCTCTAACGAGCTATCATAAGCCTAAATCGGAATTGTATTTTATTTTCTATGAATTTTTTAATTTTCAGATTGAAAACTAGTAAACCTGCCAATGGCAGTATACCGCCCGTGTACCTAAATAAACCACTTGTTAACCAGTGTGCTGATTGTAAATAGTGAACCTGCCTTTTTGTAAAAGTATACTGCTAGTTTGCCATGATATATCAGCTACTAACCTGAACCAAGAACCCAACTTTGCTCACCTACTAATTCCTTAATATCTTGCAACCTTTTCAATACTATCTTAAGTGACTGATGAATCTTATTAGGGATTAAAACATATAGATTACTTATATCATTTTATATTGTGTTAAGACAAAAATTGTTTACTTTGGTATTCAAAAAGAAATTTGCATAAAAGCTTTAATGGCACACTAGTAAGATGGATTTACACATGATTTACTTATGAATGTGGTTGTATGTTGTGCTTTAGTTGTAATTGTCCTTATACACACCTTAGGATCAAGGGAGTGTGGAGCTAACGTCAATTGATTCCAAGATTAAAAAATTGTTGATAAGCTTGGAAGGTAGGGATTTCTATTACTAATCTTTTGTGAGGTTTTGATAAATTAAAATTTGTTGTTTTATGTTGCAAGATATGTATATGCTATTTTGAAAGTACATGATTATTCTATAACATGATGATGTGTAACTCATCCTGTATTGTACAGTGAGGAACATAATGAATTGACACATGTTGTTATAAATTGAGAATCATTGTTAGGAAAACTGACTCTGTAAATAATGACTTAATATAGAGGAATAGTGAGAGTGAAGAGAGCGGCTTGGGCACGAATACCCTAAAAGGTAAAATAAGAAGGAGGTGATGATGCTCCCTTGGGTCGAAAGTACCAAAATACACTGTATAGGAATCGACTTGGTAAAGACTCGGGGCTTGATGTGCCCTCACTGAAACACCCTTGGAATGATTGGAGGGTGGTCAAGCGGGTCCATTTAGGGTTCGATGAGTTGAGTGATACTCTATTAAACGTGGATACCTAGGAATAATAATGAACTATAATATTTGTATATATGTATATGTACGAAACTTGGTAATGATTAACTATGGTATCCATGGAATATGTGCATAATAAATTTCATAATTTGAATAATATCGTAATGGCAAAAACCATGCAAGTTTTAATATCGTAATGAGACTAACCATGCAAGTTTTAATATCGTAATGATAAAAACCTAAAGGTGAGTATTGGTTTTCCCTACTGAGCATATTGACGTTCATTCCTTTATATTTTCAACTTTTAGGACTCACTAAATGTGAGGCGGCTACGAGAAAAATAGTTGAGGAAGCTATATAACTATATTACATTAGGATTGCTTTAATTGTTAAGAATGTTCTTCATGATAATGTAAGCATCGATTGTTACTTTCTATGACTATAGTAAGATATGTTGAAGGTTGAAATTATGATGACGATAGTTTTATATTGTTAAATTTAAGGTGTTACATTAAACTATGGTTTAATTGTCATTTATATTTTTATTTTTGATTTGAGAGTTTTTATTTAAGTCCCGAGCAACCTTATTTTGAAGTTTTACTTTTATTTTTTATTTTTATTTTAATTTATTAAAAACTGTTAACCCCCATATAGAGGCGTTATAGAATTTTGGTATCAGAGCCTATGTTCGGTTAACCTAGGGAGTGTAGCATCACTTTAAAAATTTGTTTTTGAGATGGTTTTGAAGTTAAATTTTCATTGTCATCATCAAAATAAACCTTTAAGTTGATTTATATAGCCAGAAGGATGTAAAATAGAAAGACTCTAAAATGAAAATATTAATTGTTATGTGAGTATGACAATTATATAAAAGGAAAGTGTTAATAGTTATGAGGGAATGATAATTATATGGAATGGGTTTATAAGTGGAATACTTATGAGAGATTTGTATAATACTAGGATCTATAAACATATCTAATTCATATAGAAATATGAGAAATGTGTGTAGATACGAGGATTTAAGAGCCTTTTAATTTCGTGAAAAATAATAAGAAATATAATGTTTGATTTGTTGACTTCAAAGTTTGGCATAGTGTGCCAAATTCTTCATAATTGATTCAAACCTAAGTAGTGATTATGTGTGGATTTAGTGGAGTACATAAGTGTCAATTACTTTTCTTGAAAGTTTTATTTACTTGAGAAATATGAGATAAGTTAGGAATCCAAGGTATTGAATCTTGAGTGAGATAAATGTTAGATTTTTGGTCTGTTGAGACTGTGTAAAGGCAAGAATGCATGAATTTTAAGGTTGAAATATTTTGTTGCATACATTGTATTTAAGTGTATCAATGAATCTTTATGAATAGATGCAATGTGAAAATAACCAATAGGAATTTTCTTATGTAAATCATAATATTTAGGGCACCAGTGATAATTTTGGATCTTTATAATGAAAGGTTTAATCTTTAGATGCTTAAATGTGAATCTCTTGATCATTTGAGGTTTTGTTATATGAGAAAATTAAAGATTGTAAAAGTGGTATTGTAAGGAAAGTAGATATTCTTAAGTAATAACGTTAATGGTCCTTGCTCTTTAATGTGGTCTATGTTGGAAGATGTAAATTGTATTGATTTCAAGGTTGGTCATATTCTAAACCCTTGGTAGTAATGACGATGAATCCATTGATAGACATTAAGTATTAAGGATAACATATGAGTGTATGCATTGTTCAATAAGGCTTTGATTAAAACAAATTATTTGAGTTACTAGAGGATTATGTTATTATGGAATGATTTGAATACCATTCAGTAAAATCCCTGATTGTCGTGAAATTAGAGTTGTTGTTCATAGTTATTTTTAGTTTTAGTGGACTTTGAAATGGGCTTAAGATTTGTATAAATTAGTTTTCAATTCTATGTTTGTTATTTAACTCGTTCTAAATGTGTTAAGGCCCAAAACAACCTGACCCATTTCAACTTTGAACATTTGGGCCTAGTCTAAATCTTGAATTAGTTTGACTTATACTGTCTCTCCCACGTGGCCTCCATACGTGTCATCTATAGTGATTTAATCATTGTTTATATATACGTCTACTATGCAAGGGAGCTTATTTCTCTAAGCTCACTCTTTCTGTCTTAATTTGTTGTTTTCTTTCTAAATCGCAAATCTTCTTCTTTCTCTCTAGAACTTTTTTTTTTGTCTAAAAGAAGAAGAAATTCTAGGATTCTGTAATTTATTGCCTCAATTTTTCCTTTCTATTTACTCTTCTTTCATCTCATTATGGACCC
>CAMOHE010054289.1:52723-82445 GCA_946598075.1 Artocarpus hirsutus | reverse complement strand
ATATATATATATATGCATGCAATTCACATTCGAAACGCATCCAAACTCATAAAAGAATGCCAGGCTTCAATTAATAAAAAAGACCACCATATCTTCAGAACACACAAAGTAATTTTAATCGAACCAATTTAATCTACAACAAAGGCAATATAGCAAAAAACAAAATCTCACGACAAAAAAAAAAGAAAAAAAAGAAAAAAAGCACAATACAAACCAATTCACAATCCAAATCCAAAGTCTACAAAAAGGAAAAATGTGACACCCATTATTTTCTTAACAGGTAATATAGTAATTAATTAATTATTAGGGTGCCAACTAAAATCTATTTCATCTAAAATCTATTTCACTTATTTATTTCACCCAATTTCAAAATTTTCTAAAAAATTTTCTATGTCTATTTAGTATATTTACCAAAGCGCTCTTGTGACATCAAATTAATTACAAAATTGCCATTTGGCATTATATGAACTTAAGTCTCCGAAGGAGACATAATACACTTAATGCTTCACCTACGTATCTCCCACTTCCCATTATTTTCCTTCTTCAATCGGGCCCTCCTACAAAGAAAAACCATGTATTCATTTTCTTTTCTCCATGCAACACTGATCTCTCTCTTCCTCCTTGAAATGTCTTCCTCTCATTCTCTTCTTCTTCTTCTTCTTCTTCTTTCTTCTACTCTCTAAGTCTGAGAAACTCAACTCCATGTTATTCAAAGGTCTCCATGCTAAAGTTGAACTTGAGCTATAATCCCCTGAATTGATGACTTGAAGTTTTTAGTGAGATTTTGAGGTAAGATTTTAGAAAATTAATCTAGTTTTATCTACAATCATCACTTTGAATTTGCTTATTTATCTTGCTGCACAATTTACATTTTATGGTTTTGAATGAGCAAGTTTGATATAAACATGTTTTCACCCTTATTTGCAAGAAATGCTTGAGATATGGTTTGATGATGGTATTGGTATAAAAAAAATCAACGAGAATATGTTTATTATGAGTATATAATGCATACTACATATTTTGATATGGTTTTGAGATTTTGTAAAAGGACAATATGATTTGGTGTAAAGGGAAACTTGGTATTCCATAAATTTGTAATACCTCTATGGGCAGTGGATCTTTCTTGAAATTCTATATTAAATGAAAATGAATTTTGTAAATTGGTTTGCACATTTAGAAAGTAGACATCCTAAGCTTTCTAACGAGCTAACATAAGCCTAAATCGGAGTTGTATTTTATTTTCTATGAATTTTTCAATTTTCAGATTGGAAACTAGTAAACCTGCCAATGGCATTATACCGCCCATTTACCTTAAGTAAACCACCTATTAACCCGTGTGCTGATTGTATATAGTAAACCTGCCCTTTTTGCAAAAGTATACTATTAGTTTGCCATGGTATATCAGCTGCTAACTTGAACCAAGAACCTAACTTTGCTCACCTCCTAATTCTTTAATGTCTTACAACCTTTCCAATACTATCCTAAGTGACTGATGAATCTTATTAGGGATTAAAACATATAGATTACTTATATACATTTTATATTGTGTTAAGACAAAAATTGTTAACTTTTGTATTCAAAAAGAAATTTGCATAAAAGCTTTAATGGCACACTAGTAAGATGGATTTACACATGATTTACTTATGAATGTGGTTGTATGTTGTGCTTTAGTTTTAATTGTCCTTATGCATGCCTTAGGATTAAGGGAGTGTGGAGCTAACGTCAATTGATTCAGGGATTAAAAGATTGTTGATAAGCTTGGAAGGTAGGGATTTCTATTATTCATCTTTTGTGAGGTTTTGATAAATTAAAATTTGTTGTTTTATGTTGCAAGATATATATATGCTATTTTGAAAGTATATGATTATATCTATAACATGATGATGTGGAACTCGTCTTGTATTATACAGCGAGGAACATAATAAATTGACACATGTTGTTATAAATTGAGAAGCATGGTTAAATAAACTGACTCTATAAATAATGATTTAATATAGAGGAATAGTGAGACATGAAGAAGGCAGCGATTACGTCATTGGGCACGAATACCTAAAAGGTAAAATAGGGGGAAGTGATAACGCTCTCTTGGGTCAATAGTTTCAGAATACACTGTACAGGAATTGACTTAATGAGGACTTAGGGCTTGATGTTCCTTCATTGGAACACCCTTGGAATGATTAGAGGGTGGTCAAGCGTGGCCATTTGGGTTTTGATGAGTTGAGTAATACTCTATTGAACGTAGATACCTAGGAATAATAATTAACTGTAATATTTGTATATATGTATATGTACAAAACTCGGTAATGATTAACTATGGTATCTACGAAATATGTGCATAATAAATCTCATAATTTGGATAATGATGAGCATTAACTAACCATGCAAGTTTCAATGTTGTAATGATAAAAACCTAAAGGTGAGTAATGGTTTTCCCTACTAAGCATGTTGACGCTCATTCCCTTATATTTTCATCTTTCAAGACTCACTATGTGTGAGGTGACTACGAGAAAAATAGTTGAGGAAGTTATGTAACTATGTTACATTGGGATTGCTTCAATTGTTAAGAATGTTTTTCATGATAATGTAAGTATCGATTATTACTTTATGTGATTGTATTAAGACATATTAAAGGTTGAAATGATGATGACGACAGTTTTATATTGTTAAATTCAAGGTGCTACATTAAACTGTGGTTTAATTGTCATTTATATTTTTATGTTTGATTTAAGAGTTTTCATTTAAGTCCTGGGCAACCTTATTTTGAAGTTTTACTTTTATTTTTTATTTTTATTTTTATTTATTAAAAACTATTAGCCCCCATATAGGGGCGTTACAAAAAAACAATATGAATTTAGGCTCGTCGGCTTGGACAAGGGGAAGCGGCTTGGAAGGAAGCTTGGTGGGCTTAGTCGGTTGAACCATCACTGAAGCCTGTGGCTTCTTTGGCTGAGCTGTAGGGAGCTTCTACTAAACAGCAGTGATGAGGAGGCTTTGTCCTTGTTGTCATTATCTGTAACGCAACTAAAGAGAGAAATGCAAAAAAAAATTTCCAGAGCATAGATTTTTGTCATCCTCTTTGCCAGCGACGCATATGGTGTGAATCGATGCAAGACCTGACCTGGTGTGGTTCAAACCATAATCGTTCCCTAGTGCATGCAATAAACAAACACAAACACATATCGACGATTTGACCATGTGATGGCTCTAGAAGATGATCTGGATAGGTTTGATCTCAAACAACATAGAAAAAGGTGAGATGTGCCAACGGCAATCGTGAACACAACCTTCATTCATCACGGCTATAGGGAGAGGAGAAGGAGGAAAGCAGAGGAGGAGGGAAAAAGAGAGGAGAAAGAAGGAAGCAGAAAGAAGAGATAGAGGAGAGTAAAGAATTCGTATGAAAATGGGAAAAAGATTTGATCTAAGGTTTATTATTTTTTGAAAGGATCGAGAGTTTGATTTACTTATTAGCTGATTAAATGAAAGAATGGGCAAAATAGTAAATGTGTAATTATTATTAAAAAAACAAAAAGAAAAAGGGTGGTGGTAAAAAGGCAAAAATAAAAGGGTAGTTTTAGAAAAGGGGAACTTTTCTAAAAGAAGTCCATTCTCAAGATAACATTGTAATCATTCATATCGATAATGATCAGATTCACATCCAACTCTCTACAGCAAATGATTGTTAAAATGTTTTGTAACCAATAATTAAATAATAAAATTTTCCCAAAGGGAAAAGCGGCCTTAAAGGGTTGACGTATTCGATTTTCCATCCTATGTAGATGCTTGGAAAACTTAATCAAAAAAGGATAAGCATCATGTTTGGCTACATGAAGTTGACTTGTCACCACTATAGAGATTCCAACTTCTGCATCATTCGTGTTGGGCATCAATAGGGCATGGGGTTTTGGGACCTCCAACATTCCTTGAGGAATCAAGGGTCCATCAATCCTAGCTTGGACTATTGGAATTGGTGCTTATATAGCATAGTGTAGATTCCAAATAGTCATTATAAGATGTAAAGTATTACATAATAAATAAAATAACTTCTTTTATTCTCCTATATATATATATATATCTTGATGAATACATTTATATATATATATATATATACAAATATCATAAAGGTTCTAATACTTGTAAAAGTACATAATAATGTAAATGAAGTGTTCATACTATAAAGGATATGATTATTTGTACTTAGTATAAACTTTGGTTTACAATCAATAGATAAAGCTAGACACTTTATTTTGCTCAAGATTGTGATGTCCTCTATTCCCAGCTTAGTAGAGTAATCTTATTCGAGTTATAGTAATGTTTTGATTACTAGATGGAGACATCAGTGTATTTAGATACACATTAACCTAGACGAAGATAAACTTTAATTTCTTGTGTACTTCCGAACCGAGAAATCAGAATTCTATAACTTTGATCATTTTGTGGGTCATACTTTAATTCTAAGGTGATTATTGGACTCACATCTATGTGTTATGCCTTTTGATTACTAATGGGTGAGATCTATATATATATACGATCAATAACTCGGTATATTGGAGACATAGTATCATAGGTAGCTAGGAACATTATTCACAAATATAGAATCCAGAGGTCCTATTGGATAGGATGATAAGATAATATTCCCACGAGTATTAATTCGAGAATTTAGGTGAAGAGTACTCGCTATTTGATATGGGATATCATATGTTACCTAAATACTTATTTATGATTTGTTCATAAATAGGTTGCCTATGAAAGACTTAACGAAACTCATAGACAAAGAAGTAATTAGAGAGGTTGTATGGAAATCTATAAACTTAGCTTTAATTATGAATATTATTGTGGAGGGTATAATCACATGGTAAATGATATATCAACAGACAACCTTATTGATCATATTTTATGTTTAATGTTTCATTTAGTTTTGTATATAATTTAATAGTGCAACCTTGGCTTCCGATATTGGCGCAAACCGGAGTTGATAATTATTATTAATTCAATTATGATATAATTAAATTATAAATAATTATCAGACAATTAAATTATAAATAATTATCAGAGCTTAAATTACATATGTCCATTGGGTTCTTTTGCTAGCTCCATAATATTCTTTCAGATGGATCAATTGAAATTTTCTTTGAATATTTATGCCTTAGGGGCAGAATTGTAATTTCACAAAATAGTCCACTTGGACTATGTGTGGTGCCACACATATGAACTCTAGAGTCTCTATGGTGCCAATTCCATGGTTTAAGGATTTAAACATTTCACATGATTTTCATGTAATCTATTTGTTATCTTGGTATAGATAAATATCTTTTTCAAAAGTTGAAATAGATTCTGCAATAATTATTTATTTTATGAAATGTAAAATTTAAATAAATAAGATAATTATTTATTTTTAGTTCACCTGGACTTTGTGTGTCACCAAACACATGAACTCTAGGAGTCCATGTTGTGCCAATTCCATGGTTTAAGATTTTAAATATTTCACATAATATTCATGTATTCTATTTGTTATCTTGGTGCAGATAAATGTCTTTTTCAAAAGTTGAAATAGATTCCACAAAATTATTTACTTTATAAGATAATAGAATAATTATAAACTCATGAAAGATATTTATTTTAAAAGTTAAAGTAAATAATATCTCAGTTTGAACTAAAATCAAATTTTAGACAAAAACTAGATGGATACAAGATCACACAATTGGAGGTTGTTATGATACGTATTACTCCATAATTAAAGGAAGCAGATCACCCCTACCACTAGTGAGAGTTGGCATGATCTACTTAGAATCCCAATGGGATTCTCTTTTAGCTTCAAGCCTCTGTATATCTATAAATAAGCCTTTTAGGATCTATTTTCAGTAGACTTTTCTCTGGCCTCCATTTAGTGTTTTTTAGCTCTCCTTTTTAGAGCTTAAAGAACCTCTGTTAAGAAAGATCAAAAAGACACAATCCAAGAGATTTCACTAGTACTCACACACTAGTTGATCTAGGAAGAAGAAAATAGCAAGGAAGATTTGAAGGTGTTGGAACGCTTGAACATCCAGAGTTGTTTCCAAATCTATAAGTTTATGTTTTATTCAATTATTGTATGTAGCATCATGAAAATGGTCATGAAAGTTTAAGAAAAATTTTAGAACCCTATTCTACTGTGTTTTACATGTTTTTCCAGTTTCAACCCAATATAGGCTACATGCAACTAGTTTTCTAGGGCTCTTTGTTGATTCTCACATGATTGATTCTAAAGGATTGGAATAGTACTACTTAGCAAAGTGGCCTTTCTTGCTATAATTGTAACAACTAGTCATCTCAGCTCTACATTCCCCCTATTACTTCTTCCTAGACTTAGAGCAAGTGGGTTGTTGTTTCCATTTCCAGTATTATTCTTGCTTTAAGGCTAAAGAGTTACCCTAGTACTGTGAGTTCCCTTCCTTTTGTTGTTATTCTAGCACTACAGTGTGTAACCCTAGTCCGAGTTATCACCCTGGCCGCTAAGACTCTAGGTTCAATTTCCTTTTGGCCTTTTCCTCTTTCTTGGACTTGAAAAACTTAGACCTTTCCTCTTTATTATAAGTTACGCAATATACAACACAAATTTCCTCGTGACCATCTACAGATGTAGGCTATTGGCTCCCACTGTTAACCACTACAACAAGGTCAATTCTGATCATTTTCATCATTCTTCCAACTTCCCCCTGCTTTGTGCTTACCATGTGCAAACAAAGGCAGGCTAACTTCTTAAACTCTTAGAATACATCCATCATACACATATTTCCTTGGTGGAAATTATTCAGCTCGTCCTATTGAGATTCCATGGTGTCCATACTAAAGTAAATTTCATTGAACTTATTTATGAAATCTTGCCAAGTCATCATACTAATGCTTTTCATCTTTATTGTTTCCCACCAATGATAGGCATCCTTCTTAAGCTCATAGGAAGCACACATGACTGTCTCCTAGTCCTACAACCTTATAAAATTCAGAATTACTTGAACATCAGCCAACCAGTTGTCAGCTTCTAGAGGATCTATGGAGCTGTTAAACTTTTGTGCCTTTATACACTATAATTTCTCTAAGATTGCATCCCGACGCATATCTACTAGTGTCTAGACATTTTGCCCCATAACTGTCTGTTAGACATAATGCCCTAAAGAGTAAAATGTTGCAATATATTTTTGGAGACATGAGAGTTTATTCATTATTCATTATTCATATACCAAATGTTGTCCTCTTTACGTTCATATTTATTGAATGTATAATAAGCAAACAAAAGTCTAAGACTACTAGTTTAAACCTTAAAGAATCAGACATATGATCGATAGATTATACTGAAGACTTGAGTCATAAAGGTGACGGTCTAAATCATAAGATCCGCAATCGAGAGAATAAATTTGTGTGCTTTATTCATGCTAAGATTGTTATCTTGTTTACATCCCTAACAGAAGATGGCTTGTTTTGGCCATTGGAGTTGGACTCCATGAGTAAAAATATTGGTACACTGTCATACGTAACAATGTATTGGATCAAGACATAAAGTTGAATTGATTTATAATCAATTCACTTTAGACAATCATATATATTGTATCTTAATCTTGAAATGACTAATGGGCCTATTATCTTGGCTTATGTCTTTTGATGTACCAAGAGATGATATCTTAACTTTATGATGGTATGCATATCGATACATTGGAGACATGAATTTTTATAGCATAGACTTGTTATTCATAGATATGGATTCCATAGCTCTTTTTATAGAGTTAAGGATATTTTTTTATATGCATTATCTTGTAATTGAAAGGCTAGAGCATTCAACCATTTGGATGCATAGGTATAACCAAATGATATACTGTCTTTGGATAGTAAGTTTTCCAATAGTGAGATAACAGAATGTAAGATAAAAATAATTGAGAAGATAAGACGGAATTTATCCTTAAGTCGATTATGAATATCCTATAGGGATATGACACATTATGATATTTCATGGACACTTAGCTTATTTGGAGCTTCATAATTTTATGTAGTTTGAGAGTGCAGATCTAAGCTTTTAGTGGAGTAGCGTTAGAGTTGATAATTATAAAAAATGTATCTAGAATATTATATTTTATAATTATCGAAGCTTGAACTATATAAGTCCATCAGGTTTCTCTTTGCTAACTCATAATAAATCCTGTAACGATACAGCGTGCTTTTGTAACAAATTGATGACTTGTATTAAATTATTAGATTGGCTGAAATTCGATAGGATAAGGTAATTCATGTCTGTTTTTCAGTTGAAATAATTTTTTGAATTAATTCAAGATAAACATATTGAATTATTGACATAATATTTATTTTCTATGAGATTATCCAGATATGACTTTTCTAATTAGATAACTTCTTTATTGGGTTATTTGAATTAAAATTGAGGCTCTATCTAAAGAATCTCTAATGGAAAATAAAAGATTCTCAGGGATCAGATTATCGTAAGTTCGACAGGCTGATCTGCTAGTTTAGCTTGTCGATGGGGTAAGTTTCGTAATCCAACAGATAAGTTTGGACTGCCAATCTAATGATTATCTAATTACGTGTTTTAGACATGATTTTCATTAGAAGCTAATCTAGAGTCAAATTTTAAGGCCTTATCTGATAATGATTAACCCTAGGTCTAACCTTTATAAATAGGGGTGAGTTTTCTTAGTTATTTAGACCAGTTGAGTGAGTACTCTAGTGTGAGAAACTCTAAAACTCCTTGAGAGCTATTGTTCATAAACAAGAACCTTAACTCCAGATCTTCTCAATTGGTTGGAAGGAAAGTCATCAGAGGAAGAGCTATACGATGTATGCCCACACACACTTCAATCGTGAATAAAGAATAGCAAAAAAGACCTATTGGTTAAGGCTCTTCTTGAATGTTCTTCTCTTCATTGATTACTAGTGCTCTTCGGCCTACAAAAGGTTAGTAAGATTTGATTAATTTATGTATATAGCATATCAAACTTGTGTTTTGGAAAATACTTTGATTCAAAATTTTTAAAAAATTTGCTGCATACTCGTTTTCCAACAACTAGTATTAGAGCCATAGTTTGTATTTAAATTTACGAGTTTGTGATCATGCTATATGTATAGATTATGTAATCTTATTCTCTTCTGTGCTTGAATTTAATTTTTAGAAAGTTGACACTTTAGGGTTTCTATATATTTATATGTTGTCATAAGATTATATGGTGAATGTTTATTAATTAATTATAGTTGATTGAATTATTATTTAATCATTTATTATTTAATTAATTTATGTCGGTTATAGTTCCTTAGAGGTTAGAATGTGTATCTAGGTTTTTCATATAATTAGATGGCGGTCTATCATCACCGTCTATGAATTATTATTTAATTTTAATTTTGTAAAAAATTTTATAATTAAATAATCATTCAAAGTGAAGATAGGTCTAGAAGACAGATGATAGCAGCTCCATGATTTTTCCTGATTTTTCCTGATTTTCTAAAATTTAATGCTTTTGAATTGTTGAAAATAAGATTGAAAAACTATGTAAAAACTACTTTTTAGAAAAACATGAGTTTTGGTCGGTCGGTAGGCCAAACCCTCAGGTTCGGCAAGCCGATGGACATAGTTCAATAGGCTATCCACAGGGCAGAATTCTGACAGCTTTGGTGGTAGGCTGATGGTTGATGACACAGATTGGTAGCTAGTAAAAAGCTATGAGTTTTTCAAAAAAAGGTGCATTTTTCAATGCAGTTTTGATTTTATTTTTGAGACAATTCTAAGGAACATAAAATTTTATGATGATCGAAAAAATGAAGCGTTTGATCTAGCGGGATCAAAAACTTGAAAATGGATGCCATATAAAGAAGGATACAACTTGAAGATGTAAGGATGAAGAATCGATTATATGTTTCGATTGATCTTTTGTAATCTTTATTTTTTTCTCTAGGATGGAACCATAATATTATGGCTGTTTATTATTATTTTGCTTATGGTTTTGCATGCTGCTTTGCTTGTCTACATTATAATATAATTTGCCATGTATATTAATAACATGTCATAAAGAATAGGAAGTGTTGCTCATTAAAAATTGTTCATGCATGTTAGAATAAAACCTTGGTTTTCAAAATATTGAATGGGAGAAGGTTCTCGAAGAGAAGACCTATGGCTTTCATTGTTGGTCCTTAGGTAGCACATGGTGGCTCCTACCTCTAGGAAAGGACTTCATCATATACTAAGTTGGATCTCCAAAAGATTTTATTTTAGCATGATTCATCATTGTGCACTCCTAGGTGGTGATTATAAATAATGGATAAAATAGTTGAAACGATGCTTATACACTCAAGTTAATTTTGTTATTAACCTCTTCTAGAAGCTCTGTTAATAAAATTAATAGCCAAGGATAATGATTATTAATATATACTGGATCAGACAGGTCCAAGATGGCATATATTAATCGAAGGGGATCCATGTTCCTGATTGAATTTGGCAACTCTCCCCTAGGTGGCTTGTTGAATTCAGAGTTAGGAATTGTCGTTGTAAGGGTGTGATTTTTTCAAGGTTTTGACAAATAAACACAATTGTCTGTTTACTTGATTGTGTTATCTTACTAAACTGTTATAGTATGTTTGCTTATGATTGGTATATGAATCTTTATTATAGATTAAAATGTCTAAAAATGCTTTATCTTTGATACTCGATGAAAACTAATTAACTGGTGAGAATTATAATGATTGGAAGAGGAACCTAAACATCGTCCTAAACTGAAATTTGTGGTCACAATATTATGTCTTCCCAAACCTATTAGGAATCCACCAATAAGTAAATCCAAGCGTATGATCGTTGGAAAGATGTTAATGATCAAGCCCGCTATAATTTATGGCTAGCATAAATAACATACTGCAGGCTCAACATGAAGATTATGAGACTATAAGGCAAATCATGGATAATCTTGAAGAAATGTTTGGAGGCCAAACCATAACAAAACAACAAGGGGCACTTTAGAAACTTTTGAACTACAAACAAAAACCGAGGACTCTTGTGAAGAAGCATATAATGCTAGTCATAGGTTATTTAGTTGAGGCTTAAGCCCATAGAGCTATATCGATGCCGAGTCATACATGACTAGGTTTTTGAGACTCTATCAAAGGAGAACATCCGTTTAAAGCTTCATATAATTTGAGCAATAGACAAGATGTGACCTTAACATAGTTGATGAAGCAATTACAAGAGTTTGAAAACATGATCAAGGAAAATCCTATGGGTGGCGAGGCCAACTTAGCTGCTGCATCTTATTCCAATCCTAATCCTAAGAATGGAAGAAAGCAAAAGTCTAAGATCGGGAAATCTTCTACTTTTGTAAATGGCAAGAATAAAAAGAAGAAAAAAAAGAACCCAAAGAAGCTCAAGTGCTTTTACTGTGGGAAGGTCAGACACATAAATAAGAAGTGCAAGGACTTCCTTTCATGAAGAGGTAGGTGTGATCTTTTGGTTATTGAAATTTGTTTAGTAGAGGAATCAAATGACACTTAGGTCATAGATTTCAGAGTAACCAATCATGTTTGTGTTTCTCTGTAGGGGCTCAAAGAAATGAGAAGTCTACTTCATGAGGACTTCACACTTCAAATGAGCGATAGATCCTTGCTGCTGGCTAAAGCAGTGGGAGACGTCTATCTATATTTTGGTAATTACTGGATTTTAGTTTTGCGAGATTGTTTTTATGTTTCTAAACTTAAAAGGAATTTAATCTCTGTAGCTTGTTTATTTAAAGATTCTCGTAAAAAAAAATCTTTTATCTATAATGGATGGATATAAAACAATCTGTGATTTATCAAACCTAAAATGGACGTACTGCTTAACACTTAGGTTAATGATAATGACTCTAAAAGAATCTCACTCTAATAAGACTTATCTTTGGCATTTACGATTAGGTCATATTAGCATGAATAGGATTCAAAGGTTGGTAAGGGATGGATCTTTAAGTCACTTAAAGGTGGAATCTATACCACAATGTGAATCTTGTTTGGAGGGCAAAATGACCAAAAGGCCATTTAGGTCTATGAGGTTCTAGAACTTGCGCATAGTGATGCTTGTGGTCCCATGAACGTCTGTGCATGAGGAAGGTATGAGTATTTCATCACTTTTATTGATGATTACTCAAGGCATGGGTATGTCAACCTAATGCATCATAAAAGTGAAACTTTTGACAAGTTTAGGGAGTTTTGGGCTAAAGCAGAAAAGCAATTAAGCAAACCCATAAAGGCACTTCGATCCAATCGAGGTGGTGAATACCTCTCTGATGAGTTCTTGGAACACTTATTAGAGAATAGGATTTTGTCCCATTTGACTATGTTGGGCAGTCCACAGCAGAATGGCTTAGCTAAGAGAAAGAATAGGACTTTGTTGGACATGGTTAGTGTTAGACATGATGCCCTAAGAAGTAAAATGTTGTAATATATTTTTGGAGACATTTTATCAATAAAGAATTTATTTATTATTCATCTACCAATTATTATCCTCTTTACGTTAATATTTGTTGCATGTATGATAATCAAATAAAAGTCTAAAACTGTCGGTCCAAACCTTTAAGAATCAGTTATATGATGGATAGATTATATGAAAGACATAATTCTAAAGGTGAAGGTCTAAATCATAAGATTCACAATCGAGGGTAGACGCTTTATCATCCAAAGATTATTATATTGTCTGTATCCCTGATGGGAGATGGCTTGTCTTGGCAATCAGAGTTGGACTCTGTGGGTAGAAACATTGGTACATTGTCGTAAGTGATGATGTTTTGGATCAAGATATAAAGTAGAATTGATTTGGATTAATAATTCTATCTGTCCAAATCAATTCGCTTTAGACAATCATATGTGTTGTATCTTAATCCTAAAATGACTAATGGGCCTACTGTTTTGACTTATGTCTTTTGATATACCAAAGGGTGACATCCTGACTTTATGATGATGTACATATTAGTACTTTGAAGATATGACTCTTGATAGCGTAGACCTATTATTCATAGATATGGAATCCATAGCTCCATTGGTGGAGTCAATAATATCCTTTTATATGCGTTATCCTATAATTGAAAAACTAGAGCACTCAACCATTTGGATACATAGGTGTAACCAAATAGTATACTATCTTTGGATGGTAAGTTTTCTAATGGTGAGATAATGAAACATAAGATAAAAATAATTGAAAAGGTAAGATGGAATTTATTCTTAAGCTGATTATGAATATCCTATAGGGATAGAATGCATTATAATATGTCATGGATACTTAACTAATTTGGACTTCGTAATTTTATATAGTTATAGAGTACAGCTCTAAGATTTTAGTGGAGTAGCGTTAGAGTTAATAATTATAAAATGTGTATCTGGGATGCTATATCTTATAAAATAGATCCATCAGGTCCCCTTTGCTAGCTCATAATAAATCTTGCATCGATACGACGTGTTTTTCTAATAAATTAATGACTTATGTTAAATTATTAGATTTGCTAAAATTTGATGGGATCAAATAATTTATGTCTGTTTATCAATTGAATTAATTTTGTAAATTAATTCAAGATAAATTTGTTGAATTATTAGAAAAATTTATTTTTCTACAAATTATCTAGATATAACTGTTTTAATCATATAACTTCTCTATTGGGTTATTTAAATTAAAACTGAGGCTCTATCCAAAGAATCTCAAGTGAAAAATAAAAAATTCTTAGGGATCATATTATCATAAGTTTGGCCTGCCGATGGAGCAAGTTCGGTAGGCCGATCCATTAGTTCAGCTTGTCGATCTAACGGTAATTTGATCATGCATTTTTGACACAATTTTATAAAACGTTGATCTAGATTCAAATTTTTGAAGCCTTATCTGATAATGACCAACCTTAGGGATGGCCTCTATAAATAAAGAGTGAGTTTTTTAAGTTATTTAAATCAATTGAGAAGTTAAGAGTGAGTAGTATAGTGTAAGATACTTTGAAATTCCTGAAGAGCTTTTGTTCACAATCACAAACCTTTACTCTGGGTCTTCTCAATTGGTCGGAAGGAAAGTCACCGGTGGAAGAGCTATATGACGTGTGCCTACACACACTCCAATCGTAGATAGAGAATAGCAAAGAAGACTAGTTGGTTTAGGCTGTTCTAGAATGTTCTTCTCTTCACAGATTGTCGAAACTCTTCGACATATAAAGGTTAGTAAGATCTGGTTAATTTATATATATCACATGTTAAACTTGTGTTTTAGAAAATACTCTGATTTAAAATTTTTAAAATTTCACTGCGTACTTGTTTTTCCAACAATTGGTATTAATGCCATAGTTTTTACTTAAATTTACGAGTTTATGATCATGCTATATATATAAACTATATGATCTTAATCTCTCTGTGCTTGAGTTTAATTTTTTAGAGAATTGGCGCTCTAAGATTTCTATATATTTGTATGTCGTTATGAGATTATATGGTGAATATTTATTAATTAATTATGGTTGATCAAATTATTATTTAATTATTAACTAATTAATTAATTTGTATCAATTATGGTTCCTTAGAGGTTAGAATGTGTATCTAGATTTTTCATGTAATTAGATAGTGGTCTATCATCACCGTCTAGGAATTATTATTTTATTTTAAATTTTTAAAAATTTTGTAATTAAATAATCATTCAAAGTAAAGACGGATCTAGAAGATGGATGATAGCAGGTCCACTATTTTTTTTCCCTTAGTCTCTTAATTTTTTTTGTTTTTGAATTGTTGAAAATAAGATTGCAAAACTACATAAAGACTGTTTTTTGGAGAAACAAGAAATATACTCGGTCAACAGGCCAAACCCTTAGGATCGGTAGGTCAATGGTCGCAGATCAGTAGGCCTAACCTCTAGCTCGACAGGCCATCTGCGAGGCAGGATTCAGTTAGCTCTAGTAGTAGGCAAATTGGTAGGCTGATGGCTTATGACCAGCAAGCCAATCTCTCAAATCGACATGCTGGTAGAGAGATGTGGTTTTTCAAAAAAGGTACATTTTTCAGTGTAATTTTGATTTTATTTTTTAGACAATTCTAAGAGACATGAAATTTTGTTATGACTAGAATAGTGAAGTGTTTGATTTATGCGAGATTGAAGACTTGAAAATGAATGCCACATAATGATGGATACAACTTGAAGATTCAAGTGTGAAGAATCGATAATATGTTTCGATTGATCTCTTGTCATCTTTAATTTCTTTTCTCTAGGGTGGAACCATAATATTATGGTTGTTTATTATTATTTTGCTTATGGCTTTGCATGGTTGCTTTGCTTGTCTATATTATAATATGATTTGCCATGTATGTTGATAACATGTCATATAGAATAGGGAGTACTACTCATTAAAAATTGGTCATGCATGTTTTTTAAAATAAAACCTTGGTTTTTCAAAAGATTAAGTGGGAGAAGGTTTTCAAAGAGAGGACCTAAGGCCTCCATTGTTGGTCTATAGGTAGCACATGGTAGTCTTGACACCTAAGAAGGGATTTTATCATGTACCGGGTTGGATCTCTGAAAAGATAATTTATTTTATCATGATCTATCATTGCATACCCCTAGGTGGCGATTATAGATCATGAATAAAATAGTTGAAACAATAGTTATACACTCATGTTAATTTTATTATTGACCTCCCATTAGAGCTCTGTTAATAAAATTAATGGCCAAAGAAAATGATTATTAATATATGCTGGATCATATGGGTCTTGGATGGCATATATTAATTAAAAAGGGATCCGTGTTCGTAATTGAATTTGGCGAGTCTCCCTAGGTGGCTTGTTAAATTCTGAGTTAGGAATTATCGTTGTAAGGTTATGATATTTTTAAGGTTTTGACATAAAAACACAATTGTATGCTTATTTGATTGCATTATCTTACTAAACTATTATGGTATGTTTGCTTATATTTGGTATATGATTCTTTATTGTAGATTAAAATGTCTAAAAATGTTTAATCTTCGATACTCGATAAAAACCAATTAACTGGTGAGAATTATAATGATTGAAAGAGGAACCTGAACATCGTCCTATCCTTTAAGAAACTGAAATTTGCACTCACAACACCGTGTCCTCCCAAACCTACCAAAGAATCCATTAATGAGCAAATCTAAGCATATGATCACTAGAAAGATGCTAATGGTCAGGCCCACTATTATTTATGGCTAGCATAAATAACCTACTACAGGCTCAACATGAAGATTATAAGATTGCATAGCAAATCTTGGATAATCTTGAAGATATATTTGGAGGCCAAGCCATAACAAAATAGCAAGGGGTGCTTCAAAAACTTTTGAACTGCAAACAAAAATTGGGGACTTCTATGATGGAACATATGATGTTGGTCAAGGGTTACCTCGCTAAGGCCTAAGCCCATGGAGCTGACATCGATGTCGAGTCACAAATGACTATTGTTTTTCAGACTTTGTCAAATGAGTTCATCCCTTTTAGAGCTTCATAGAATTTGAGCAATAGACAAGATGTGACCTTAACAGAATTAATGAAGTAGTTATATGAGTTCGAAAATTTGATCAAGGAAACTCCTGCAGGTGGTGAGGCCAATTTGGCAACTGCATTCGGTTCCAATCCTAACCCTGGGAATGGAAGGAAGTAGAAGTTTAAGAATGAGAAGTCTTCTATTGCTACAAATGGCAAGAATAAGAGGAAGAAAAAAAAGAACCTAAATAAGTTGAAGTGTTTTTTTTGCTGGAAGATCAAGCACATCAGGAAGAATTACAAGGACTTCTTTACTCAATGAGGTAGGTATAATCTTCTGGTTATTGAAACTTGTTTGGTTGAAGAACCAAGTGACACTTGGGTCATAGATTCTAGAGCAACAATCATGTTTGTGTTTCTCTGTAAGGGTTCAAAAAAACAAGAAGTTTGCTACATGAAGACTTCACGCTTCATACGGGTGATAGATCCTTAGTGTTAGCCGAAGTAATAGGAGATGTCCATTTTCACTTTGATAATTATAAGATTTTAGTTTTGCAAGATTGTTTTTATGTTCCTAGACTTAAAAAGAATTTAATATATGTAGTTTGTTTATTTAAAGGCTCTTATTCAATTTCTTTTAATAATAAAGTGGTGATTCCTAAAATTAAATCTTTTATCTATGATGGATGGATGTAAAACAATCTATATTTTATTAAACCTAAAATGGACTTACTGCTTAACACTAAGGTTAATGATAATAACTCTAAAAGACTTAAGACTTCTTACTCTAATAAGACCTATATTTGGCATTTACGATTATATGATATTAGCCTGAATAGGATTCAAAGGTTGGTAAGGGATAGACTTTTAAGTCACCTAAATGTGGAATCTATACCACAATGTGAATCTTGTTTGGGGGCAAAATGACTAAAAGACCACTTGGTTCTAAGGGCAATAGGGTTGAAGAGGTTCTAAAACTTATGCATAGTGATGTTTATGGACCCATGAACAACCAAGCATGAGGAAGGTATGAGTATTTTATCAATTTTATTGATGATTACTTAAGACATGGGAATGTTTACCTAATGCATCATAAAAGCAAAACTTTTGATAAGTTCATGGAGTTTTAGGCTAAAGCGGAAAAGCAAATAGGTAAACCCATAAAAGCACTTCGATCCGACTGATGTGGTGCATCCTTTTCGATGAGTTCTTGGAATACTTATTAAAGAATGGGATTTTATCCTATTTGATTGGGCTTGGTACTCTGCAGTAGAAAGGTGTAGCTGAAAGAAGGAATAGGACTTTGCTGGACATGGTCAGGTCCATGATGAGTTATTCATCATTGCCTTTATCCTTTTGGGGATATGCACTATAAATCGCATGTTATCTTTTGAACAATGTGCCTTTAAAATAAGTTCCTAAAACTCCCCACGAGTTGTGGATAGGGAAGAAGACATCCTTAAACCATATTCATATATGGAGATGTTCGGCTCATGTCTTGTATAAGGAAGATAATAAGTTGGAAGCACATTTAGAAGTTTATATGTTTGTAGGCTATCTAAAAGGAACTAAAGGGGGTTATGTCTTTAACCCAAAGGAAAATAAAGTCATGGTTTCAATAAATACAACTTTTTTTTAGGAAAGTTACATGAATGACTTTAAGCCTCGAAGTAAAGTGGTACTTGGAGAGTTGGGGAGTGATTCGATCACTCTAGGGGTTCTGGTAAAAACCAATCAAATTGATGTAGAAAAACCAACCAAACAACAACTTAAGGGGCTTTAGCATACTAGGAGGATCGTGCTTCAACCAGAAAGTTATATGTTCAATGGTGAGGCCTTTTTGGCTTAACTAGATGAACATGACAAGGATCCTTACAGTTACGAAGAGGCTATGAAGCATGTTGATTCAAAACTCTAGACAGAAGCCATGAACACTGAGATAAAGTCTATAGAGAATAATCGTGTCTAGGAACTTGTAGACCTTCCCGAAGGGGTAAAACCCATAAGGTGCAAATAGATCTATAAGAGAAAGAAATGAGCAGATGAAAAATTCAAAACCTATAAGACTAGATTGGTAGCTAAGGGATACACACAAAAGGAAGGAATCAATTACGAGAAAACCTTTTTGCCTGTAGCCATGATTAAGTCCATTTGCATTCTCTTGTCCATAACTATAGTTCTCGACTATGAGATATGGTAGATGGATGTCAATACGACCTTTATGAATGGCTGTCTTGATGAGTCCATAGAAATAGTGTAGCAAGACAAGTTCAAGGCTAAGGGGCAGGAGGGTAAGGTTTGTAAGCTACTAAAGTTAATTTATGGACTTAAGCAAGTTTCCCGTTTTTGGAACAGAAGATTTGATCAGATGATCATGACTTATGGGTTCGAACAAAATGTGGATGAACTATTTGTTTACAAATACAATAAGGATGGGAATGTAGTTTTTCTACTGCTCTATGTAAATGACATTTTGCTAATTGGCAATGATGTTGAGGTGTTGTCATAAGTCAAATTATAGTTGACAAAGTAATTTGACATGAAAGACTTGGGTGAAGCTAATTATGTTCTCAGCATCCAGATCTTTTGGGATAAAAGAACAAAATGATAGTTTTGTCCCAAGTAAGCTACATAGATAAAATTCTCAAGAGGTTTGCAATATAGGATTCTAAGAAAGGTAGGCAACCATTTAAGTCTGGAATTACTCTTTCTAAAAAAGACTCACCAAAGTCTAATGAAGAAAAAGAATATATGAAAAATGTGCCTTATACTTTAGTAGTGGGTTGTCTCATGTATGCCATACTTTGCACATGGCTGGATATTAGTTATGTGGCCAGGATAGTAAGTCGGTTTCAGTCGGATCTGGGACCCAACCACTGGGTTATGGTCCATCATATTTTCAAGTACTTGAGAATGACTCGAGGGTATATGCTTATTTATTCGAGTGAGGATTTAACACCTATAGGATATGCTTTTCCAATCTTATTTAGATTTGAGGAGATCTACCTTTGGATTTATGTTTACTCCAGGTGATGGTGCTATTGTTTGGGGAAGTGTCAAGTAAGATTGCACTTCTGATTCAATAATAGAAGCTGAGTACATGGTAGCTAGCGGTGCTTTGAAAAAAGCAGTATGGTTCCACAAGTTCCATGAGGATCTTAAGGTAGTTCCTGGCATAGATAAGATGGTATCGCTGTATTGTGATAACACTACAATGATATCTAATGCTAAGGAACCAAGATTTCATAAGAAGAGTAAGCATATTCATCGACAGTATCATATGATAAAGGACTTCGTTGAGGGCAGGCATGTTGCTATATGCAAAATTGATTCTGATTTGAATTTTGAGGCAATATCTAAAAAGGACTGACTTTTGGACCCAACCTCTATAAAAAGAGAGTGAGTCTCATTATTATTTAGATCAGTTGAGAGATTAAGAGTAAAACTCTACTCGTGAGATTCTAAAACTCCTTGAGAGCTCTTGTTCACAAATCACGAACACTAGCTTTAGTTCTCTCAATTGGTTGGAACGAGAGTCACTTGGTGGAAGAGCCATACATGTGAGCCCACACTCACTTCAATCGTGGATAGAGAATAGCAAAGAAGACCAGTTGGTTGAGGCTTTTCTAGAACGTTACTTCTCCTCACAGATTACGGGAGTTCTTCGGCATTCAGAAGTTAGTAAGATCTAGTTAATTTATGCATATAGTGTGTCAAAATTATGTTTTGAAAAATACTCTTATATAAAAAATTTTAAAATTCCACTATGTACTATTTTTCCAACAAATTCTTAGATTAGTTTAAATTTGATTGATTGGATTTAATAATTCATGTTAATTTATTGGTTGAATTAATTTTTATGAATTAATTCAAGTTAAACATATTGAATTATTTGGAAATATATTTTATTTGATATAAGATTATCTGTATTTGACTGTTTTAATTAGATAAATTCTTTATTAGGCTATTTGAATTAAAACTAAGGCTTTATATGTGATTCCCATATAGAATAAGATATAGAAATTTCTAGAATTGGGCAGACTGACAAGCTGGTGCCTTTGTTTGGCCGGTTGGTGGAGCATAAATAGTTACGAATACAGTATAACTGGCAGGCCGATGGTCAGGAATAGCAAGCCAATTGCTCGAAATCCTGTTATATGTTTTTGATGCTTTTTGATGCGAATTTTGACTTAGTTTTGAATTTAGAAGCCTTGTCTAAGTAGAATTGACTCCCTACTAAACACTATAAATAGGATACTTGTTCCTATTATTATTTAGATCTTCAAAGAAATTTAGAGAAAGTATTTTACTAAGAGAAACTCTAAAACTCCTATCGGACTGTTGTTCAATATCCTGAATCTTAGCTCTTGGTTTTCTCATTTGGTTGGAAGGAGATATTTGTAACACCCACCAATTTTTGTGTAACGGATTATGTCATTTTAGTAACGACGTTAAGTAATTATTTTATGATATGTGCTATGATATATGGTGCTAACCATTTTATTTAAGTGTTATGATAGGTGACGGTCACATGGAATTGATATACTCAAGTGTTCATGTTATAAATGTTGTACGTTTAATAATGATTTTTGTGATAATTAATGTTTTGTTAAATTTTGGTATGTTATGGCAGATCGACAGGCCAGACCATTTAGTTCGGCAGGCCGAAATGACTCTCTTGGAACGGCAGACCGATGGTATATAATTGGCAGGTTGGACCTCACGCATTTGGCAGGCCAATGTGGGACATCGGCAGGCCGAAGATTGCTGACCAGCAATCAGCTGAAATCACCCAAAATTTATGATTAGAAGATTGGATAATTTGATGACGATTTTTTGATTAATTGGCATAATTTTGGATAAATTTCCTCATTTTAGGAAATTAAATGTTTGACTTTTGATTGATTGGATTTAATTGATGAAGTTTCCTTCTTTGAAATTGAGAAATATGGTAACTTGAACCATTCTTGAAACTTTGAATTTTATCCCCTCAATTCCCTCCATTGCCACGTGATGATTGCCTCTAATTTAGTCAGAATTTCTGTTAAAAAAAAAAGGAGAGATAAGTCTCCTCTTGCGTCATTCTCATTTTTACGTTAACTCTGTCTCTCTCTCTCTCGCAAATTCTCTCAATTCTTTTCTCCCTTTCCTTTACGTTTTCTTCCCTCCTCTCCCTCAATTCTCCTGCTATCATTTGAATAAAATATTGCAACTTTGTGAGAGTAAATTCGAAGGAAGCTTGAAGGGGATTGTTTTAAGGTAAGAATTCATTTTTCTATGTTTTTGAAATTATATCTCTCTCCTCAATCCAACTGCTATATCTTAGTCTCGGAATTTTGTTTTGCTCTAAATTTTTTATATGTTATTCATGTATGTGTTATGTGTTAACTCTCAAAATTTCACCTCAATTGGATTTTTCTATGAAAAGTTATAAATTTTCTTCTCTCTGTTACTCACTACTGATTTATGCTAAACAGTAATGTTGAATTGTCTCTATGTTCTGACCCTTATATCTTTGGCTACAAATTTTTGTATGCTCTGAAATTTTAATATGATTTTCATGTATATATTATGTGATGTTGCTCCAAATTTCGTGCCATTTTGTGTTATGTAAGCAGAGATATTAATTGTTCACACTCTGCACCTCATAAAAAAATATTGCTGATTGTCTGTGATGCATAAAATATAGGTTTTATTCATAATGTAAATAAATGTTATTTTGCACAAAATTTGGTAAATATGTTCATGTAGATGTTAAGTTTTGGACTGGAAATTTTGGTAATAATATGATGAATATTTCTTGTATTATTGAATTTTCATTAAGACTAGGTTTTTAGGATTGTTTTATCCTTGAAATTGAGGGATTGTTATTGGATGAAGTTTTGAATAACTTAATGATTTTTATTTGGTGATGTGAAATTTTGTGGTTCTGCAATTATATGTTAATGACTTGTAATATGAATTTTGGGGTCATAGAAATTTTATTTAATTTATTGGAATATAAAAAATGTATGAAACTCACTGCCCGATACAATGAAAATTATTATTGCCTCTGTCTTTTAATGCGTGTATCGGATTATATAGAATTTATTTAAAGCTAATTTTTGGATATGTTATAATCCTAAGTATCTACTATTTGTGATAATTTTTGTAGATTTTTCTATGGCATAAAAATGTGATAAATAGACCTGAGTTCAGGATTGCTCACTGTGTTATTGTTGTTGGCAGATTTTGGTATATGAGTTGTATGACTTGTTTGAGACTTTAAATGGAATTTTTATGACCAAAGAAAAATCATGGTAATGTGTTTATATGTTAACATTGTTCTTGCAAAATTTGGTGCTCAAATTGTGTGTGAAAGTAAAGTTATTGAGATATAAATTCATGAAGGTCAGAAATATAATTGTGTTGATAGTTTTATTTAAATGTTTTAAAGTTAATGAAATATGTGGTAAATGTATGTTTTAAGAAATAAATGTGTATGTGATGTTATATGAAATGGATGTTAAGTTGTGGTGGTTAATTCATTGAAAATAAATGTTAATTGCCATTTTATGAATGTATGAAATGAACACAATGAGAAGTGAGCACATCGAGACTGCAGCGTCGTCACCTACAAGATAAGGTTAAGTACGCTTATTGAGGTAAGTACATTCTCACCTGCAATATGATGAATTTTATGAAAAGCATGAGTTTATGAAAAGTTTGAAATCTATGTTCATGATGGTTTTATGATGATTACTCATGATGATTTTTCATAAAGGATTATTATGAAGTTTCATGGTATGAAAGTTTATGCATGTTTTGATGATAATGTTTTTCAAAGCATGAAAGTATAAATATGTATATACGTATCACCTAAATAAGTGTTGCACACCCAATGATGATGTTAAGTTATGATATGATATGATATGATGTCATGTTTGGTTTGGGATTAGCTACCCTTCTCCTCTCATGACGGCGCGCCTATGATGATGTTAATGGTGCAACACTTGGGCTCTTAAAATAAAATGAACAATGTTTTAATATGGACAATGTAAACAAAGATATGTTCCTTATGAAAATGTGCCTAGTGCACTATTATGATGATGTTCATAAAATGTTTTTAAGTTGTGAGAATTACGATGTACTTACTAAGCATTAGCTTATTCAAGTTTTACATCATGTTGCAGATAAGGGTAAGAAAGTTTTGGAATAGGTGGAGGACACTGACGGATGTGTGAGCTAAGGAAGATGAATTGCAAACGAAAGAACGCCAAAGAAAGAGATTTTAATGAAATAAACCATGATTTACGATTCTCAGTATGTTTATTTCTTGGATTTTAAGGATTTGAATTATGTTTTATAATTTTGAATATGTTTATTTGACGGACTTTTAAAATTTAAACTATGATATTTTAACCCTATAGTTTTATCATATGCCTGCCGTCTTTGAAATTTTAAACTGGTTTTTAAATGAATTTTTTTTTTATAACAGTTTGGCCTGCCGACCATTACTGGTCGGACTGTCGAAGAGTTTAATCGGTCTGCCGATTGTCATGTATCTGCCTGCCGATCCTGTTGATTTTAAAACCCTATTTTGCAAAGCCTCGGGCGGCCTGCCGAAGGTTGACCTTCGGACTGCCGAACAAACATCGGCCTGCCGAACTATGTATATGGATTTTAAAGATGTTTTAAAAGTTTATTCAGTTCACTTTGATATTGATAAACTATTTAATGGGTGTTTATAATTGAGCAATATAAGTTATACATTGATGTATATATATAAATATATATAAAAAAAACGCATGGATCCTGAGTTATGTTTTCAAATTACCTTTTCATTAAATAGTTTATCTTATTAATAAAAGTATTACAAAATAAATGTAACGACATTTGTGACGTCTGTAAAGGGGGCGTTACAATATTACCAAGAGGAGAATTGAACGACATGTGTCCACTCGTATTTTGATTATGGAAAAGAGAATAGCAGAGAAGACTAGTTGGTTGAAGCTCTTCTAGATGTATTCTCAGTAGTAGTTCTGTCGAAGTTTTTCTTGTCCGAAGTATGGTTCTAATTTTAAGAATTGCGTAAGATCTTAATTAATTTATATACATAGCATGTCTAATTTGTTATTTAGAAAAAGGCTTTGGTTTTAAATTTTAAAATTCCATTGTGTTCACGTTTTTCTAACATGTACATAGCATGATTTCAAACCCATAGAAACTTCGTAAAACCATAGCTCTGATACCAATTGTTGTAAAAGTGAATGCAGTAGAATTTTAAAAATTTTAATTAAAGTCTTTTTCCAAAAAATAAGTTAGACATGCTTTGTTACATAAATTAATAAAAGATCTTACATACCTCTTTAGTAGACCGAAAAACTATAGGAACTACAACTAGAGAAATCTAGTAGAGGAGTCTCAACCAACCGGTCTTCCTTGTTATGCTTTTTCTACGATTGAAATGCTGGTGGTCGCATGTCATTCAACTTATCCTTAGGTGACCTCTCCTTCCAACTATTTGAAAAAACTAAGAGCTAAGGTTTGAGATGTTAAACTAAAACTTTATCAAAGTTGCAGAGTTTTTCTTACTAGAATACTTTCTTTAAATTTCTCAAGTAATATAAGAAACAATAGAAAATAGTTCCTTTTATATAGAGGTTGAATTGGGGGTAGTCCTTATCAGATTTGGCCTTGAAATTCAAATTTGGATAAACTTTCTCAGTAAAATGCGTAAAGTACATGGATTGCTAACATGGCTAATTTGGTCGACCGGTCTATACTGGGTCCAGTCGATTGGTTCATCGTGGTAGTGAACCCATGACACGTTTATAGCCCTGAGATTTATTCCATTAATTCAAACTAAACCTAATGGATAAATCCTACTTTATTTGACTTGGGCATCCTTTATAGAGTCTCAATTTTAATTCAAATAATCCAATAGAAAAGTTATCTAATTAAAACAGTCATATGCAGATAATCCTGACAAAGAAAATCTATTTTAAATAATTTAACAAGTTTATTTTGAGTTAATTCAACCAATAAACTAACATAAATTATTAAATCTAGTCTATTTAATTTTAGCCAATCTAATAAATAACATAAGTACTAATCTATAAGAAAAATATACCATATTGTTACAGGAAATATTGTGACCTAGCAAAGGGGACAATAGACATATATAGATCAAGCTTCTATAATTATAAAATAATATATCCCTGATATATATATTTTATAATTATCAACTCTAAAGACATTCCACTAAAGGTTTTAAGCTGCACTCTTGAACTATATAAAATTATGAAACTCCAATAAGTTAATCATCCATGACATATCATAATGTGTAACATCCCTGAAGTATATTCATAATCAACTTAAGGATAAATTCTGTTTTACTTTCCTAATTATTTTTATCTTATGTCTATTATCTCATCATTGAAATACTTACTATTTATAGATAGTATATTATTCGATTACACCCATGTATCAAAATGGTTGAGCGCTTTAGTTTTTCAATTATAGGATAATACCTATAAGAGAATATTATTAACTCTACAAAAGATCTATGGATTCTATATCTATAAATAATGAGTCTATGTCAATCACGAGTCATGTCTCCAACATATCGATATGCATACTATCATCTAATTCAGTATGTCACACTTTGATACATCAAAAGACACAAGTCAAGAATACGTGCCTATTAATTCGTTTCAGGTAAATATGACACATATGATTGTCTAAAATGAATTAATTTAGAACAAACAGAATTATTAATCAAAGCAATTCATCTTTACTTCCGATCCAATATATCGTCACCTATGACATTACACCAATATTTCTACTCACGGAGTACAACTCTGATAACCAAGACAAGTCATCTCTTGTTAGGAATATAGACAACATAACAATCTTAATATGAATGAAGCGCCCAATTTATTCCCTTAATTATGGACCTTATCATTTAGACTATCAGTTTTAAGATTTATGTCTTTCGTATAATCTATCCATCATCTGCACGATCTTAATGGTTTAGAGTTATGGTCTCAAACTTTTAATTGCTTATCATATATTCAACATAAATGAACATAAAGAAGACAACATTTGACATATAAAAATAAATAACAAATTCAATATAGATTAAATGTCTCTAAAAACTAATACATCATTTAATCCTTAAGGCAGTTAGTCTAACGACAACCTACTTTTGCTGCTGGCAACTTTACCACTACCGTGATGATGGAGTTCATATCCAAAGATGATGACAAAGACGAGCTAAGGTGAATATCAACATAGGTGCTTCTCGAAGAACCTCCACAACGAGATCTGTGGAGGTCAATTTCATATATATTTTTTCTTTTTCCCCCTTTTTCTTCTTTCTCCTGGTTTTCTCTCTCCTTTATGTGCTGATTCTTTCTCTCTTATCTCCTTCTCCTCTATGTCGATGAAATCTTCAATGGTGTTGCATTTTCATTAGGTGGCTGTCCTCGAGAACCAGCGTTGGTAGGTCATATAAGATCATCTACCATGTCACAGCATCGCTAGATCTGGAGAAGGATGATCATGTGACCAAATTTGGAAGTGCAGAGGTTCCCTAAAAATTTGACCAAGAGAGACCTCGGTTTGAGAACATTGACTTAACAAATGACAATGAAACTTAATTTAGAGTTGTTGATATCAAGGTCGAACCTCATAACAACAAAAAGAAGCAAAAGGAACAAAAAGCCAATTCAACTCCTAAGAAAGTACAGGAACAACTTGATGAGGTTAAGTATCTGACATCAGGGGGAGATCTCTCATACTCTAATCGGTTTTAGCTTAAATGTTTTTGTTTCACTTCCACCATGGGTTTTTACTCAGTACCTACATAGAAATATAGTATTTTCATGTTAATATTGTGTCTCCCGATTGTTGGTAGTCCAACGAAGTCGTTGGTGTATTTTTGTGTTTTCACGTAATTATAAAATTACTTGTTAACACTATATTTTTCGGCCGTCGGTAGTCCGACGAAGTCACTGGTGAATTTTTATATTCATACATTAGTATAGTATTTTATAGGTTAATACTATATTTTTAGGCACCGATGGTACAGCAATGTCGTCGATAAATTTTTGTTTTCACACTTTGATATAGTATGTACAAATTAATGCTATATTTCTAGGTAGTCGCTGGTGAATTATTGTATTTACATGTTAATACAGTAATTACAGGTTAATAATGTATTTCTCGGCCTCAACCATTGGTGGTCTAGTGAAATCGTCGGTGAATTCTTGTATTTACACATTAATACAATATTTACAACTTAATACTGCATTTCCTGGCCATTAGTGGTCCGACGAAGTTGTTGGTAAATTTTGTACTTGGATATTAATGCAATAATTACAGGTTAATATTGTATTTTTCAATTCTCGGTGGTCTGGCAAAGTCGTCGCTGAATTTTTATATTTATACGTTAATACAATATTTACAATCTGTCGTTTCACTAGTGAAGTAGCAAGTAAAATTTTGTATATACAAGCCAATACAATACTTACAGGTTAATATTGTATTTTTCGACCGTCAACAAGCTAGTGAAACTGATAGTGAATTTTTGTATTTACATATTAATACAATATTATAGATTAATTTGTATTTTTTGGCTGTTAGAGGTTTACAAAATTCGTTGGTAAATTTTTGAATTTAAAAGCAAATACAATTTTTAAAAGTCAATATTGTAGTTCTCGACTAACGGCGGTCTGGCGATGTCGTCGATGAATTTTTATTTTACACTTTAGTGCAATGTTTATATATTAATAATGTATTTCACAGTTGTCGAGGATCGAGTGAAGTTGCCGGTGGATTATTATATTTACACCATAATACAGTATTTATAGGTTAATATTGTATTTTTTGACAGTCGGTGGTCCGACGAAATCATGGTAAATTTTTTCATTATTTGAAAATAAATATTACCATGTAAATACAATATTTTTTAACCATTGTCAGTGTCGGCAAATGGAGGAGGGTGAGAAATATGGAGAAGAAAAAGATGAAGGTATTTTGGGATTTTTTACTCAATTTCTCATGAGATATTACTCAACTTCTCATGATAAGCTATTTAATATATATTTTAAAACTATGTGACTTTATTTTTTGAATATTAACCTAAATATGATATATATTTTTTTATTTTCTCCAAAATTTTAACCTAAACGTGCTATTTTCTTTTTTCTCTCCAAAAATCTAACACTAATTAAGAATCGGGAACGGACAATAACCAAGGAGTAAAATCCGGAACACTTTTTAAGGGGGCATTGTGGGGACTCACAAAGTTCCAACAACCAAAGGTAATATACTCATTGATCAAATGGACAGTCGAGGCACGATTGTGGAGCTTCAAAAAACTTTCCCAACCCGTCCAATATAGTTGAAGGCATAGTAAAGCTTGAGAAAAAGACCTTTCCAAAACATGATTCGCTTGCTGAATCCTTTGAGGAAGAACTCAGAAAAAAGAACAGTGGATTGCCTTATGTGGTTCTTGATGGAGAAGTTGCAGGCTATGTCATGTAGTCTTGGCCTTCTTCCCTTTGCGCTTCCTTCACGAAGCTGGCAGGTTTATTATTATTTTTATTTTGGGACCAATATGGCCCCGTTTGTTTTGGTGGTTCCCACCACAATCTCAGTTATGAACAGTAAAAAGTTCTCACATGCTATAGTAACAAAAAATAAATTTACTACAGTAAAAAGTTCTCACATACTACAGTAAAAGTGGTTTTCACCACTCTCCCAAACACCCTATATATCGTAAATGAGTACGCTACATTTTGTTCTTTTCTTTTTTATGGCTACTCGCCGAGATTTTATGAGTTCTTGCAACCTGTTTGACACAATTCCTAAAAGAGAGAGTTCACTATTTTCATGTCTTACATTGACTTCTAACCATCTAGGAACAAATCAAGAGAAAAAGTATAAAGCTATATAGGACAGTTGTCCCGTTATTAAAAAATGGGGTAGACCTTACTGATGGATACGATGTGTTTCCATTAGTGGGACCTATTATATTTTGATTAACGGGACAACTTCCCTGTTAGATTGTATAGTACTGCAAGAGAAAAAAACGGTATAGAATTTTATGTGAGAGTTAAAATTAAAAAAAAAAAAAAAATACTGTAATAAAATCAGTTTTAACTAGATTTTTTTCTTGGAATTGTATTTCCAAACAGGCTAGAATTCATGTTGATGTGTTCCATGTAGGTTTTTGTTTTTTAATCCTTTATTCCCTTCTCTTCTTCAGTGAAGGAAAATTTTTGCTTAAAGCGGTGAT
>CAMOHE010054289.1:31020-52703 GCA_946598075.1 Artocarpus hirsutus | reverse complement strand
AGTTAGTCTAACGACAACCTACTTTTGCTGCTAGCAACTTTACCACTACCGTGATGATGGAGTTCATATCCAAAGATGATGACAAAGACGAGCTAAGGTGAATATCAACATAGGTGCTTCTTGAAGAACCTCCACAACGAGATCTGTGGAGGTCAATTTCATATATATTTTTTCTTTTTCCCCCTTTTTCTTCTTTCTCCTGGTTTTCTCTCTCCTTTATGTGCTGATTCTTTCTCTCTTATCTCCTTCTCCTCTATGTCGATGAAATCTTCAATGGTGTTGCATTTTCATTAGGTGGCTATCCTCGAGAACCAACGTTGGTAGTTTATATGAGATCATCTACCACGTCACAGCATCACTAGATCTGGAGAAGGATGATCATGTGACCAAATTTGGAAGTGCAGAGGTTCCCTAAAAATTTGACCAAGAGAGACCTCAGTTTGAGAACATTGACTTAACAAATGACAATGAAACTTAATTCAAAGTTGCTGATGTCAAGGTCGAACCTCATAACAACAAAAAGAAGCAAAAGGAACAAAAAGCCGATTCAACTCCTAAGAAAGTATAGGAACAACTTGATGAGGTTAAGTATCTAACATCAGGGGGAGATCTCTCATACTCTAATCGGTTTTAGCTTAAATGTTTTTGTTTCACTTCTACCATGGGTTTTTACTCAGTACTTACATAGAAATATAGTATTTTCATGTTAATATTGTGTCTCCCGATCGTTGGTAGTCCGACGAAGTCGTTGGTGTATTTTTGTGTTTTCACGTAATTATAAAATTACTTGTTAACACTATATTTCCCGACCGTCGGTGGTTCGACGAAGTCACTAGTGAATTTTTGTATTCATACATTAGTATAGTATTTTATAGGTTAATACTATATTTTTAGGCACTGGTGGTACAGCAATGTCGTCGATAAATTTTTGTTTTCACACTTTGATATAATATGTACAAATTAATGCTATATTTCTAGGCAGTCGCTGGTGAATTTTTGTATTTACATGTTAATATAGTAATTACAGGTTAATAATGTATTTCTCGGCCTCAACCATTGGTGGTCTAGTGAAATCGTCGGTGAATTCTTGTATTTACACATTAATACAATATTTACAACTTAATACTGCATTTCCTGGCCGTTAGTGGTCCGACGAAGTTGTTGGTGAATTTTGTACTTGGATATTAATGCAATAATTACAGGTTAATATTGTATTTTCGATTGTCGATGGTCTGGTAAAGTCGTCAATGAATTTTTATATTTATACGTTAATACAATATTTACAATCTGTCGTTTCACTAGTGAAGTAGCAAGTAAAATTTTGTATATACAAGCCAATACAATACTTACAGGTTAATATTGTATTTTTCGACCGTCAACAAGCTAGAGAAACCGATAGTGAATTTTTGTATTTACATATTAATACAATATTATAGATTAATTTGTATTTTTGGCTGTTGGTGGTTTACAAATTTCGTTGGTAAATTTTTGAATTTAAAAGCAAATACAATTTTTAAAAGTCAATATTGTAGTTCTCGACTAACGGCGGTCCGGTGATGTCACCGATGAATTTTTATTTTACACTTTAGTGCAATGTTTATATATTAATAATGTATTTCACGGTTGTCGAGGATCGAGCGAAGTTGCCGGTGGATTATTATATTTACACTATAATACAGTATTTATAGGTTAATACTGTATTTTTTGATAGTCGGTGGTCTGACGAAATCATCGTAAATTTTTTCATTATTTAAAAATAAATATTACCATGTAAATACAATATTTTTTAACCATTGTCAGTGTCGACAAATAGAGGAGGGTGAGAAATATAGAGAAGAAAAAGATGAAGGTATTTTAGGATTTTTTACTCAATTTCTCATGAGATATTACTTAATCTCATGATAAGCTATTTAACATATATTTTGAAACTATGTGACTTTATTTTTTAAATATTAACACTTTATTTTTTAAATATTAACCTAAATATGATATATTTTTTTATTTTCTTCAAAATTTTAACGTAAACATGCTATTTTCTTTTTTCTCTCCAAAAATCTAACACTAAATAAGAATCGGGAACGGAGAATAACCAAGGAGTAAATCAGGAACACTTTTTAAGGGGGCATTGTGGGGACTCACAAAGTTCCAACAACCAAAGGTAATATACTCATTGATCAAATGGACAGTCGAGGCACGATTGTGGAGCTTCAAAAAACTTTCCCAACCCGTCCAATATAGTTGAAGGCATAGTAAAGCTTGAGAAAAAGACCTTTCCAAAACATGATTCGCTTGCTGAATCCTTTGATGAAGAACTCAGAAAAAAGAACAGTGGATTGCTTTATGTGGTTCTTGATGGAGAAGTTGCAGGCTGTCATGTAGTCTTGGCCTTCTTCCCTTTGTGCTTCCTTCACGAAGCTGGCAGGTTTATTATTATTTTTATTTTGGGACCATTATATCGTAAATGAGTACGCTACATTTTGTTATTTTCTTTTTTATGGCTACTCGCCGAGATTTTACGAGTGCTCACAACCTGTTTGACACAATTCCTAAAAGAGAGAGTTCACTCTTTTCACGTCTTACATTGACTTCTAACCGTCTAGGAACAAATCAAGAGAAAAACGTATTAAGCTATATAGGACAGTTGTCCCGTTATTAAAAATTGGGGTAGACCTTACTGATGGATTCTACGTGTTTCCAGTTTCCACTAGTGGGACCTATTATATTTTGATTAACGGGACAACTTCCCTGTTAGATTGTATAGTACTGCAAGAGCAAAAAAAAGGGTATAGAATTTTATGTGAGAGTTAAAATAAAAAAAAAAAAAACACTATAATAAAATCAGTTTTAACTAGATTTTTTTCTTGGAATTGTATTTCCAAACAGGCTAGAATTCATGTTGATGTGTTCCATGTAGGTTTTTGTTTTTTAATCCTTTATTCCCTTCTCTTCTTCAGTGAAGGAAAATTTTTGCTTAAAGCGGTGATGGACAGATGCAGAGCAAGAAATGTCCAGTGCATATCGCTTCATGTTGATCCTTTAAGGACTCCTGCCATGAATCTTTACAAGAAACTTGGTTTTATGGTTGACAACTTCATAGGAGGGTATTATTCATCCGATCGAAATGCTTATAGAATGTACTTGGAATTCAGCGCAGAATAGTGCACTAGAGATCAAGTCTTACTCCAACTATTTCTAGTTTTGTTTTTTAATGGCCTATTTCTAGTCTATTTTACAAAGAGAAAACGATAGGATCCATTGCCACTTTATTATCACATTAAGTGTAGGGTTTTTTTTTTTTTTTTTTTCCTTCATGCGATAACGAACTAAGGAACGACTTTTCTATAATTTGACTGACTAATCATTCCTCCCTCACGTACGATTTCAAATATATATTTCACTTTTTATCCGTAGTTTATTCTTTTTCTGAGCAACAATATCCCTCCCACCTTCCTTTCCTACCCCAACCATCGTCCTACTCTGACGACCCACTCCAACAGAAGGCATTCGTAGAAAACATATAAATTTACACAGTTTTTTTTTTTGGGCTTTTTTAAAATTCTTTTTTATTTATTTTATTTTTAATTTAATTTTTCAAATGACCTTTTTATCCTAATTCCTATTCCTTTATGATCTGTGTCGCTCATATTTCTATTCTCCCTCTCCCTCTTTTCACCGAATTTCATCTCTCCCTTTATGTATCCCCCCTCCCACCCACCCCCCTTCTCTCTTCGCCCCCACGCTCTCTCTCCGACGTGGCCGCTCATCTGTCTCCTCGCCTCCTGCTCTTTCTCTCTCCTCTTTCAACCTTTCTTCTCTCCGCCCTCTGTCACTAGTGGAGGACGTCGCGCATTCCTCTGACTTTGACGGATCCCCAACAAGATCGAAATTTCTGGCGACCAGGAATTCAATAGAGCGCAGCTTATCGAAGCCGTTGGTGCCGATCTCGCAGCGCCGTCGTGATTAGAGATCTGTCACAAAGATCTCGATCTTGTAGTCGAGCACATCGACGACGATCTGCAACAAATCTGTGAAGATCTGCTATAGATTTGTGAAAATCTGACAAGATTTGTTTTCCTAAAGTTCAATGGCGGTGATAAGAAGAACGTTACTCCGGGTAGAGTTGACGGTGGCGGCGTTTCCAGCAAGGCGAGGAGAATGGGGCTGGCGCTAGTGCCGTGGATCCGCAACATTAGCTATCCTTCGCCGGCTGTTGGACGGCGAGCTCCAAATTTTCATCGTAGAAGGCTTGCCAAACACCAGGTACTCTTTTTTTTTTTTTTCTCTGGTGTTGCTCAGAGTAGTGTAATTGATTGCGTTTTGGTGTTTCACATATATGTGTATTTTGAAGTTTTACATATATGTTTATTGTTTATTGTATCACTCGTACTACATACTTATTGGATTGTAAAGAGTCTGTTAACAGCGTGCTATAGGGAGAGAACGTAAACTAAGTAAATTAATTATATGTCAATGACATAATAAAGAACAATTTTTCTGCTCCAATCAGCTGCATATATAATGTCATTACGAATCTAGTAGTGGCACATAGACTAGTATTGCACATATGATCATTAATTAAGTACTTGTAGGTACATGTATATATAGTAGAGAAAATTAGGAAAACCAGACCTGCGTTTCGCGTTCAATTATGCTGTTGTTGTTGTCTTGAGGAGTGAAGGAACAACGTTGGTATCGCTCAACAGTTTTAGTTACACTGTTGAAGAGAACATATATTATTAATTATATAAATAGTTGAGTCCTAATCTCTCCTTTTTCTATTTTTTTTTTTTAAGAAGATAAACTTATAACCAACTTATATTATGTGAATGTCGATTTTAAAAAGTTATATATCCTTCTAACCAACTTATATGCTTCAGAAGAAACTTATTTAGATTCTGATAGAAAACAGATATTTTTCATCTACTATATGTGTATCAGTGTATATATGAATGTATAGCGCCAACTCTAGGCCTGAAATCTTTTTGCAATTACAAGTTTGCAACTTCCATATACTCTTGCAAACAATTGCCCTTATCTTTGGTCATGTTTTATGATGAACTGACAGAGTTGATGAGTTGTAAAGCTCTTCGTCCAACAATAATAGAATGGTCAGTTGATATTAAGAAGCTGAGGCCTGCAAATTAACGCTTGTTCACAATTTGGGAAGTTATTAACAGCTGTGCTTTTCTTGGGCTTAAAAAAAGGTATGACTTAAATGTTGGATTGGGAGGCATGTAGGACAATTCGAATCCTTGTTTCTGTCAGATACGGATGGTGGACAATCGCCTGTAAAGGAGTCGTATTGTGGTTTAGAAGGTGAATATTGTGATGAAACTTGACCTTCTGCTTTCTAGTAGTTTGCGACTATCTGTTTGACGTCATTCCATATAAGATTCAGACAGCGTGAACTAGTGTCTCTTGTTCTTTTTGTAGGGTAGCTATGGATAAAAAATTGGATGGTGGTATTTCACTTATTTGTCTCAACATATTGCCATTCGTTTCCTCTTCCTTGCAATAATGCAGTTTTGTCGTCTTTTCTTTTAACTTATGCTCTAATATACTCTTGTTGTTGGCTAGATTGAAAGTTGTGTTCTATGCAACTCTACTTCTTTACAAGTCCTTCCCGCTTACTTCCTTTTACTATCTGCTATAAGAGCATGATATCAAGCCCAGAATATAACTTAAAGTTATACAATAATAATAATAATAATAATAATAAATAATTGGTTTCTTTACTTTTGGTTTTGTTTGAATTATATTTAGTTTATTTGGTTTTGATATAAAAAGATAACTGTCGGTTTTCAAGATGGAATTTGTTAGAAAAATATACCGGCTGTTTGGCTGGTTCTTATCACAAATTCAGTTATGAACAGTGTAAAGCTTTCACATGTTATAATAATAATAAAAAATCGCTACAGTGTAAAGTTCTCACATACTACAGTAAAAGTGGTTCTAACCAACAATTTCAACCACCCTTCTAAACACTACTATAATTTGCTAAATTTTAGGATAGAATTTGGCAAAATTTGAAACATAATTTAGCAGGTTTTAAGATGAAATATAGTGGGTTTCATGATAGAATCTAGTGAGTTTCATGATAGAATCTAGCAAATTTCAAGATGAAATTTGAAGAATTTTACGACAGAATCTAGTGGGTTGTGTAGCAAAATTAGGTTGGTTTTGTGATAGAATTTGCGTGTTCTACGACGGAATCTGGCAGTTCCATTGTTGGAACTTATTAGCTTACAATTCGATACCTCACGTTGGCGACCGGAGGCAGTTGATATTTTTTGTATTTCAAAGAAATATGCTGGAATCTAATAGGTTTTAATTTTAAAAAGTTGGTGTTTTTTTACTTCAAAGAATATATGTTGGAATCCGGCATCGTTCTGGGATGGAACTTAACCGGTTTCATTTCGGCATCTTACATCAATGAGTGGGAGGAAGGATAACTGGATTTTTTAATAAATTTTTAATTTCTAATAAAAGGCAATTTTAATAAGTAATATGTTGGAGGGGAGTTTTAATAAGGTGGTGTATTTGGGGGACATTTTCATAAGTTGTTCTTGTAAAATGACAATGAAAAAGTTTGAGAGAATGAGGAATTAGATCATTATTTATTGGGATTTAAAATAAAGAGATCATAATATAATAATGTTTAGTAAATAGTTTATTTAGATTAAAACAAAATTTATTTTGATATAAAATAACGTAGAAAAAACACGAAAAATATTAAGATAACGAAAAATTAAAACAAAAAGAAAGAGAAGAAAAAAAGAAGAAAAAAGACGAGGCAAAATTAAAAATTAATGTTTTAGAAAAAACAACATGATTTTAAAAATGTTATGTTTAAATATTTTTGAAGGTGTATTATTTGCTTATATTAAGAGTTAAAATTGTGCTATTTAGTAATTTGAAAAAAATATTATCTGCAAAAATTAGATCAAGAAGATCTATTTTTTACAAAACGTGTCATCGCTTAAACGTAGTTGTTGCCTCTATATCGATGACCCACTCTAGCTATTGAGCCACTCTTTCCTTGATAAATCTACCATCATGTCAACCTTCTCCACCAAATCTGTCACTCTATCCAATTCATACCAAGACTAGCCTCCTTTGAACTGCAACCATGAGAATTGAACATCCAGGAGTAGACAAAGGTCTGAAGGTTATATTTTTCTATTGTTCGTTTATTTCAGACAAAGGTTTCAAATCCTATCTTACACTCCAATCGATGACAGACTACCCCCAGATTGGTATCAGAGCCATTCTCTTGTCTTGTTATTAAGTTTCCTCTTATTCAATCACTATGAATTCTAGTTCAAGTTCTAGTTCTCATCCTGAAAAACCTTCTACCTCCCTTTCTCTACCTCTCACTCTTGCAATCAGAAAGTCTACGTCCTTTAGGTTTGAATATCTTTATAAGATCTCCTACCTACCAGATGAAAATAAAATGAATTCTGAGTCTCTTTCTCTAATAAACCCTTACCATGCTTTTATGAGAACCACAAACCCTCTTACTAGATCAATAAAATCCCTTATTCGTCACTCTCCCAAAGCCCCAAAAGAATACGCCCAAGCCTCAAGATTTAGCTAGTGCCAATTGCCTGCTATGCCACATGAACAGATGGTTACCGTTCAAATACCACCTAAACTCCTTCCTTAATGGTTCTCACAAGGTTATACCCACATCCATTTTAGCGCCATAAGACTAGCACTCACTTATCATGCTAGAGAAGGCCTCCCTATCTATGCCAGAATTGGCCTTCTTGACACAAGGCTAAGAAAATACCAACAAGCCAGCATAGCCACTATAGAGACTACCCTAAATGCAGGAACCATAGTTATTACGTTGTTCCCTAACTTTAATATGTCTCTAATAGACAACTGATTACTTGATGCCCTAAAGGTCCAAGTTCAAATAGTGGGAGTTGACCAAGATCCAAACTCTATTGGATCTACTCTTCATTACCAAATGGCTTTTAGACTTCAAGATCATGCTCATGACCTCGTTCTACCAACATCATCTAATGCCTTGATGATCAAGGTAGACTCTGATCAGGTCCCAACATGAACTCATATCCCACGACAGATTCCCACTGAGGAATTGAAAAAGCTATTACCAAGCTTGTGGATCACAAACTATGAAAAGATGCATCAACCGCAGCTCATTATCAAGATAAAGGAACCAAAGTATGAGAAAATGGAAGATGGTAGCACCGAAATAACGTTTGATAGAAAAGAGGTTCTACCCCCTAACTGTTTTACTATCTAGTACGTGATGATCGGCGTCACTTCATCTACAACAACAGAAATAATATCCTTTGATGGCAAAGGCAATCCAAATTATGCCTTCAAGTCATCTACAAGGCATTGCTACTAGGATGTATACAACTATCCAGATTGTATGAAGGAAGACGAAAAAGATATATCCAAAAAGGCAAGAGATAATGCTCAGGACGAAGGCTAAAACAACGTTTACCAAAAAAGGACAAAGGAGTTGGACTACTTGGCCAGCCCTCAGCCAAGTTCAACTATATAATTAAATACTCGGCCCTAGAACATTTTGGCCAACCACTTGCGAGTCCTTCAAGATAGGATGATCCTCCTTAAAACCCTCCACCAAAATCAATCAGCTCCTCCGACTTCTGCAATGTTACCATGCTATAAGTAAGCCTAGAAATGGATGCATGATCATAGAGAACACTTCCAACCCATTCCACAAGTTTGCATGATGAGTCCTACAGACTATGACAAAGAATTCCCTCCTGAAAAGGTTTTCAAAACCAAGAAGGAACCGTCTTTCACCAGCCTAAGGTTCCAAACTTGACTGTTAGAGAAGCTAATGGTTCAACAAAAAAGGTTTCTCCTACTGAAGCAACCCTAATTGGCAGTTTGAGAATATTATTTCTCAGAATAAATTCTAAAGAAAATTGAAACCTAGACAGCACAAGAGGTAGCCAATATTCAATAGTCTGAAGACTCTATCATTGCTAGGTTGCCAACAAAAATTCAATAAACCCATGAACAACTGATGGCTCTCATCAAGACAAATACAGTACCAATGCAGATTTTCTTAGGAAAAAAAATGGAGATGAAAAGCCTTAAAAACCAGTATGCAGCCTTAAAGCAACAAGTCCAAGAACAATCAAAGCATGTAGCATCACTAGACGCCACACCTTGGAAGTTTACAACTATGGCAAATAAACCACATCCATTGATCTAATCCACTCCAGGATCAACATCTATCCTCCATCTTAAGAAAATATAAGATGAAGAGGATAAGATAAGGAAAAAAAGGCAAAAGGAAAAGCCAAAACAGTATTAGAAGTTGAACTTGATTCACAAGCAAAAGAAAAGTCTGAAGACTTGCTTATGGTCTAGAAGACTACTAATCCCTTATCCGAGATTTTACAAGAATAATGCCTCAATGGTCTTCCCCAACTAACAATCAACGAAGAAGACTCTAAAGAAAGTGGTCTAGAAACATCCTCAAAATGGACATCAGGGGAAGAGTTGATATCATTAGAAGAATCAAGTGCTGAAGAGCCTCCTCTCCATTTTATGGCACAACCAACTAGGACTGAAGAGGATAGACAATCAAGTACCACACAAGCACAATCATATGAAGAAGAAGAGGAAGGAGAACATAAAAACACATCTCGAGAAGACAATCCAGTAAACAAGTCCTCCAAGTTTCATACCTTTACTCTCGATGGTTTTCCTCCCAGCCAGTGGCATGTCATATTCCAAGAATTTAAGGCATGGCTCCTGCTAGAAGCACAAAAGCCCAAAATGCAAAACCTGAGCAGTCTTACCAGGTTCACATGTATTCTTTAAAAATGGTGAAAAAGCCTAGGAGAATACATGCAAATCCAGTTTCTCTAGATGGACAATGTCGAAATAGCCTTAGCTTTGGTCTATACGGAGTTTTGTGGACAAGATAATCAAACTATAGAAAGGCTTAAAGTAGAATTCTTCGAAATGAAATGTTGTTCGATGGACAAGAAGGATCTAAAAAAACATTTTAGGAAGGTGACCCAAAAGTTTTATCAGATTGGTAGAGTTAATGATCCAAACCTAAAACAAGCTTTCTTATCCTCCATACCAGATCCATTAGGAGAAGAGATAATAAGACTCTTGACACAAGCGGGAAAAGAATTACGAATGACCACTCTTGGAGAACTCTACCAGTGAATCATAAGAACACTAGGAAAAATCTGCTCTCAAAACAAGTTCCTACAAGAGAACCTAAAGTAGTCAAAACAACTACATCGAGTGTGCAACAAAAAAGATGTTATGATCAAATGTCCAACTAGTTCCAATTGCTCCTATTCACATAAGACAATAAGATTTAAGAAACACCTCTTTAAGAAGCACTTTTCTGAGCAAAAGTTCAAATGGAAGAAGTACAAGAAGAGGACGAGTCCCATCAAGTTCCTTAAGAAGAAAAAAAAATTAGAAAGACTTCCAACAGGTGCTACAAGTGCAGAAAAAAGGTCATTTTGCTAAACAATGCCCCATGGGTAAAACAACAAAATTGATCTCCAACATTGAAGACACCGTAGGAATTTCACTCTCAGATAATGATGTAGAGTCCATATTTTCATTGGAGGATGAAGCCACTCCTGAATCCCTATGTGCATTCCAGCAAGTGGATAGAACGAGTTCAGAAGAATCAGAAGGATGCTGCAACATGGATGCTATCAACCTAGCTTAGCCAATTCTAGTAATTAAGATATAGGTTATTCTATCCAATTATGCAAAGCCAATCAAAGTAGCAACTTTCTTTGATACAGGTGCTTTATATACCATTATGAATCTAGATATTCTACCACTAGAATACTTGAAAAAGAAGCAGTATTTTCATGCTGCTAACAACAGTATATTTAGCACAAAGCTCATTAGCAAGTTAATAAAGCTCCAGTTCTTCCCTGGATGCACGATAATCCACTTGGTCATCGGATCAAAACTACTAGGAAAAGATCTGATTATTGGATTTGATCTTTACACCAAGAAGAAAGGATTAAGAATTCTACTAGATGGGTTGGGATGCAAACAATACTTCACAGCATGGGAACCAATCCTTAATTTCTTTCAGCTATTAGTGAACCCTTTCCAACAACTTAAGGAGAGATTAATTCATAAGTCTTATGCTACATCACATTCACAGTTCTTGAAAAAAATGCTCCAATCCACTTTGGACAAGGGAAGATTTCTTTGTCTCTCTCCCATTTAAGCAGAATGAAGATGTTAATCCTACAAAAGCTAGTCATCCAAGAATGAGTTCTGAACATCAACAAATGGCTTCACAAGAATGTCAAGAGCTACAATAGCAAGGATTGATTGAGTCGACAATTTTGTCTTGGGCATGTTATGCATTCTATGTCAATAAGACGTTTGAACAAATCAGTGGAAAACAAAGACTGGTAATTAACTATAAACCATTAAATAATTTCCTCTCAGATGACAAATTCTCATTGCCAAATCAAAACTCCTTGTTTTCCAACCTTTTAAATGCCAAAATAGTCTCAAAATTTGACTTGAAAGCAGTATTCTGGAAATTAGGCATAAAACCAAAAGATAGGCCTAAACTACCATTTGTATTTTGAACTACCATTTTCAATGGATGGTTATGCCATTTGGACTCAAAACAGCTCCATCATTATTTCAAAAGGCCATGACCAAATTATGCGCCCCAATTCTCTCAAATGCCCTTATATATTTGATGACATTCTGTTGTTCTCACCAGATGTCCAACCCCATCAAAACCTCTTGCCCAATTCATTGAGATCATAGAGGCTCATGGAATAATGTTGTTTGAGAAAAAGATAATTATTGTACAACTCAAAATTGATTTTTTGGGTATGGTATTGTCCAATGGGCAGTATGAAGCCTAACCACATATAGCCCAAGAACTGTTAAAGTTATCAGAAGAAAATCTTACAAAAACTCAAGTTCAACAGTTCTTTGGCATCATCAATTATCCTAGAGACTTTGTCTTGAGAATCTCAAAGTATGTTAGTCTTCTCATTTAGCTTTTAAAAAAGGACCCTCTAACATGGTCACGTGAACATACAACATCTGTAAAGATGCTATAGCAACGCATGCAAGACCTTCCCCCACTTTAGATTCCTTCACATGGGAAAAGGATTCTCTAGACAGACGCTAGTGACAAACACTAAAGAGTTGTTCTACTCGAAGAAGATGAATCTAAGGAAAGAAGAATTTGTGGGTACAAAAGTGGTCACTTTAAAGATTCCCAACTACATCACCATTCCACCTTCAAAGAACTTTTGGCGATAAAAATGGGAATCATGAAATTTGAGTTCCATCTCATTGGACATCATTTCTTGGTTGAGATAGATTTTGTGGCGTCAATAGGTATAATCAACTTTGAAAGGAGTAAGGCCATTAGTGCACAGTTACTAAGATTGGCCACATGGTTTGATCAGTATTCCTTTAATATTAAACATGTTAAAGGAAAACAAATATTATTCATAATCACCTGTCTAGACCATCTATAAATACCATTGCAAGGAAGCACTACCAGACTACCAAAAATAACCAATCTCACTCTACGACAAACATCCCATTGATTTTTACAATGGCTATGTCTTTAACTCCCTTTTTGTTTCCCAAAGATGTCCATCGAATTTTAGAAGGAAAAAAATGGAGAGAAGGCAACCATAGGAGCTTTGTTCATGTCAAACCATCTTATTAAAAAACTAGGTCCCCTAATCTACCATGACCTTGGTTTCCATCCATATTACCTTTTTGCAAAAGTACTTCCTCTCCGAAATGCCCTATTCATGCCAAAGCCACTTACTCATTGTTTTTGGTACTTAACCAGTGTCTTTACCATAGCTATTGACGTCCAAACCATTGCTACCAGAACTTCTATCAGAGATTTTCAAGACAGAGATGACTTTGAACTGGCATACAAAACCCAAATAGATGTTCTTTCATGGTTTGCTTCACTGTCACAATGGGATGAAATCTTTACGAAAGAATAGGAAAAGGTTCATGGACCAAGATAGGTTTTCTTATACCCTCAAAGGCCAAAAGACTCCATCACTCCTCTACAATGCTATACCATCCTTTTTGTAAGTTTGTCTTGCAAACTTAATGAAGATGGTTCCATCACTACCAACCCAACAATTGAAGTCTATGGATCCAGTGAAGAACCCATAGAAAGCATTGGAAGAAAACAATGAGAAATCCAAAAGATCCTGTTCATCAAGAACCAAACTATGCTAGTTCAGATATGGCCAACACCAAATGAAGACACACAATGGGAACAATTTCCTCCCGACTACAATAGGAAACTTGAAAAGGCAATACGACAACACTTTCAAGACCCTTCCGCTACTGATGATAATGACAACACAAAGCTTACACAAAGACAAACACTGAGGGTGTCCTTTACAAAAATCTAGGTTTTGTAGATTTCTAGGATCTATATCTTTTCAGCAACTTATCCACTGCTGAGTCATCCACTCTAGAAATCACATGTTTGTGTTATGAGGCATGTCCCCCTATGGATGATGATGAGGTAGAAGAAGCTTTGAGAGAAGCAAAAGAGTGGTCATAATGGTCACTTTCTAACCTTAACTATGATACAGACTAGAGAACCTTCCCTGACAACACCATGTGAAATCTGAGTTGGCAACAAGGAAAAAAAGATTTCCATTGAACCATACTCCTAATAATGTGTGTACTCTCTTAGCTTTTCCAAGTCAATCCTTAGCTTTTATGCATGTTGAGTCAGCATTATCTTATCCTTTGCTTTATGTTATAATTGGTCTGCATGTATTGTAATCTTATCACCAAAGAGCTCTATATATAAAGAACTCAGCCTACATTATAATCAAACTAGAAGCTATAGTGTATAAAATTCTCCTAAGAAACAAAATATCAAGGTTCTAAAACATGTTTTTCTAAAATCTTAAGTAGAGAGAACCTTATAACAAAACAGAGAGTGGATCCTTAGCGCTTCACTTAGACAAGATTAAGTCCCCAAGCTGGAATAACAACAATAATAGCTGTTAATCTTAGACAAGGCCATAAATCTCTGTTAAAAGCCAAGAGGGTGATCTAGGAGTAAGCAAAGGTATGAAGGTTATATGTTTCTATTGTTTGTTTATTTTAGACAATGGTTTCAAATCATGTCTTACACTCCAATCAATGCCAGACTAGCCCTAGATACACGCGGACCAATTACAACATAAAGCAAATGATAGGATAAGGCTGACTTAACACACATAAAGCTAAGGACTGACTTGGAAAACTTAAGAGAGTACATACATTATTAGGAGTAAGGTTCAATAGGAATCTTCTTTTCCTTGTTGCTGACTCATATTTCTCATGGTATTGTTGGGGAAGGTTCTCTAGTCTATATCATAGTTGAGGTCAGAAAGTGACCATTGTGACCACTCTTTTGCTTTTCTTAAAGCTTCTTCTATCTCATCATCATCCATAGGGGGACATGCCTCATAACACAACCATATAATTTCTAGAGTGGATGACTCAACAATGGACAAGGTTTAGAAAAGATATGGGTATTGGGAATCTATAAAGCCTGGATTTTTGTAAAGGACTCCTTCAGTGTCTATCTTTGTGTAAAGCTTTGTGTTGTTATTATCATTAGTACCAGAGGGGTCCTGAGAGTGTTGTTGTATTGCCTTTTCAAGTTTCCTATTGTAGTCGGGAGGAAATTGTTCCCATGGTGTGTCTTCATCTGGTGTTGGCCATATCTGATCTAGCATAGTTTGGTCCTTGATGAACAGGATCTTTTAGATTTCTCGTTGTTTTCTTTCAATGCTTTCTATGGGTTCTTCACTAGATCTATAGACTTCAATTGTTGGGTTGGTAGTGATGGAGCTATCTTCATTAAGTTTACCAGACAAACTTACAAAAAGGATGGTATAGCATTGCAAAGGAGTGATGGAGTCTTTTGGGCTTTGAGGGTATGGGAAAACCTACCTTGGTCCACGAACCTTTTCCCATTCTTTTGTAAGGATTTCATCCCATTGTGACAGTAGAGCAAACCATAAAAGAACATCTATTTGGGTTTTGTATGCCAGTTCAAAGTCATTTTTGTCTTGAAAAGCTTTGATAGAAGTTCTGGTAGCAATGGTTTGGACTTCAATGGCTATGGTAAAGACACTAGTTAAGTATAAAAAAAAATGAGCAAGTGGTTTTGGCATGAACAGGGCATCTCGGCGAGGAAGTACTTTTGCAAAAGGGTAATCTAGATGGATACCAAAGTCATAGTAGATTGGGGACCCAGTTTTTCAATAAGATGGTTTTGCATGAACAAAGCTCTTGTGGTTGCCTTTGCTCCAATGTTTTTCCCTTCTAAAATTTTATGGGCATCTTTGGGAAACAAAGAGGGAGTTGAAGACGTAGCCATTGTGAAAATCAGTGGGATGCTTGTCGTAGAGTGAGATTGGTTATTTTTGGTGGTCTGGTAGTGCTTCTTGGCAATGGTATTTATAGATGGTCTAGACAGGTAATCAAGAATAGTATTTTGTTTTCCTTTAATATGTTTAATATCAAAGGAATACTAATCAAACCATGTGGCCAGTCTTAATAACTGTGCATTATTGGCCTTCTTCCTTTTAAAGTTGTTCATACCCGCTGACACTGCAAAATCTGTCTCAACCAAGAAATAAAGTCTGATGAGATAGAACTCAAATTTCATAATTCTCATTTTTATCGCCAAAAGTTCTTTGAAGGTGGAATGGTGATGCAGCTGGGAATCTTTAAAGTGACTACTTTTGTACACAAAAATTCTTCTTTTCTTAGCTTCATCTTCTTCGAGTAAAACAGCTTCCCAGTGTTTGTCACTAGCATCTGTCTAGAGAATCCTTGTCTCATGTGAAGGAATCTGAAGTGGAGGAAGGTCTTGCATGCGTTGCTTTAGCATCTTTACAATTGTTGTATGTTCACGTAACCAAATTAGAGGGTCCTTTTTCAAAAGCTGAGTGAGATGACTGGCATACTTTAAGATTCTTGGGACACAGTCTCTGAGGTAATTGATGATGCAAGGAACTGTTGAACTTGTGTTTTTGTAAGATTTTCTTCTGGAAACTTTAACAGTTCTTAGGCTATATGTGGATGGGCTTCATACTGTCCATTAGATAATGTTATACCCAAAAAATCAATTTTGGGTTGTCCAATAATCATATTTTTCTCAAATAGCATTATTCCATGAGCTTTTGTGATCTCAATGAATTGGGCCAAGAGGTTTTGATGGGATTGGATATCTGGTAAGAACAACAGAATGTCATCAATATATGTAAGGAAATTTGAGAGAATTGGGCCATATATTTTGGTCATGGCCTTTTGAAATAATGATGGGGTTGTTTTGAGTCCAAATGGCATAGTCATCCATTGAAAATGGTGGTTCCAAATACAAATGGCAGTTTTAGGCCTGTCTTTTGGTTTTATGACTAATTGCTAGAATCTTGCTTTCATGTCAAGTTTCAAGAATATTTTGGCATTTGAAAGGTTGTAAAACAAGGAGTTTCGAATTAGAAATGAGAATTTGTCATCTGAGAGGAAATGATTTAGTGGTTTATAGTTAATTACCAGTCTTTGTTTTCCTTTGATTTATTCAAACGTCTTATTGACATAGAATGCATGACACGCCCAAGACAAGGTTGTCAGCTCAATCAAACCTTGCTATTGTAGCTCTTGACATTCTTGTGAAGCCATTTGCTGACGTTCAAGACTCATTTTTGGATGACTACATTTTGTAGGATTAACATCTTCATTCTGCTTGAATGGGAGAGATTCAAGGAAATCTTCTCTTGTTCAGAGTGGATTGGAGCATTTTTTCAAGAACTTTGAATGTGATGTACCATAAGACTTGAGAATTAATCTCTCCTTGAGTTGTTGGAAAGGATTCATTGATAGTTGAAAGAAATTAGGGATTGGTTCCTATGCCATAGAATTTGTTTGTATCCTAACCCATCTGGTAGAATTCTTAATCATTTTTTCTTGGTATAGAGATCAAATCCAATGATCAGATCTTTTCCTAGTAGTTTTGATCCGATGACCAAGTGGGTTACCTAGCATCCAGGGAAGAACTGGAGCTTTATTGGCTTGCTGATGAGCTCTGTGCTAAATATACTATTGTTAGCAGCATGAAAATACTGATTCTTCTTTTTCTAGTATTCTAGTGGTAGAATATCTGGATTCATAATGGTATACAAATCACCTGTATCAAGAAAAGCTGCTACTTTAATTGGCTTTGCATACTTGGATGGAATAACCTTCATCTTGATTACTGGAATTGGCTGAGCTAGGTTGATAGCATCTATGTTGCAGCATCCTTCCACTTCTTACGAGCTTGTTCTATCCACTTGCTGGAATGCACATAGGGATTCAGGAGTGGCTTCATCCTCCAATGATAATATCGACTCTACATCATTATTTGAGAGTGAAATTCCTAAGGTGTCTTGAATGTAGGAGATCAATTTTGTTGTTTTACCTATAGGGCATTGTTTAGCAAAATGACATTTTTCTTCTCACTTATATCACCTGTTGGAAGTCTTTCCAAATTTCTTTTTCTTCTTGAGGAACTTGATGGGACCTGTCCTCTTCTTGTACTTCTTCCATTTAAACTTCTGCTCAAAGAAGTGATTCTTGAAAAGGTGGTTCTTGAATCTTCTTGTCTTATATGAACAGAAGCAATTGGAACTAGTCAAAATTTGATCATAAGATCTTTTTCGTTGCACACCTGATGTCGTTGTTTTGACTGCTTCAGGTACCCTTGCAGGAACTTGTTTTGAGAGCATATTTTTCCTAGTGCTCTTATGATTAACTGGTAGAGTTCTCCAAGAGTGGTCTTTTGTAATTCTATTCCTGCTTGTGTCAAGAGTCTTAATGTCGCTTTTTCTAATGGATCTGGCATGGAGGATAAGAAAGCTTGTTTTAGGTGTAGATCATTAACTCCACCAATCTGATAGAACTTCTGGGTCACCTTCCTAAAATGTTTTTCTAAATCCTTCTTGTCCATCGAACAACATTTCATTTCGAAGAATTCTACTCTAAGCCTTTCTATAGTTTGATTATCTTGTCCACAAAACTCCGTATAGACCAGAGCTAAGGCTGTTTCGATGTTGTCCATCTAGAGAAACTAGATTTGCTTATATTCTCCTAGGCTTTTCCACCATTCTTGAAGAATACCTATGAACCTAGAGGCAAAACCCAAGAAGACTGCTCAGGTTTGCATTTTGGGCTTTTGGGCTTCTAGTAGGAGCCATGCCTTAAATTCTTAGAATCTGACATGCCACTGGCTGGAACGAAGAACATCAAGAGTAAAGGTATGAAACTTGGAGGACTTGTCTACAAGATTGTCTTCTTAAGATGGGTTTTCATGTTCTCCTTCCTCTTCTTCGTAGTATGGTTGTGCCTGTTTGGTACTTGATTGTCCATCCTTGTCAGTCCTAGTTGGTTGTGCGATAAAATGGAGAGGAGACTCTTCATCACTTGATTCTTCCGTTAATGTCAACTCTTTTCCTGATGTCCATTCTGAGGATGTTTCTAGACCATTTTCTTCAGAGTCTTCTTCACTGATTGTTAGTGGGGAAAGACTACTAAGGCATTGTTCTTGTAAAATCTAAGACAAGAGATTATTAGTCTTTTGGACCATAAGCTGGTCTTTAGACTTTTCCTTTGCTTGTGAATCGAGTTCAGTTTCTAATATTATTTTGGCTTTTTCTTTCGCCTTTCTTTTCCTTATCTTATCCTCTTCATCTAATATTTTCTTTAGATGGAGGACAGATGTTGATCTTGGAGTTGATTGGATCAATGGTTGTGGTTCCTTTGCCATAGTTGTAAACTTCTAGGGTGTCGCCTCTAGTGATGCTGCATGCTTTGATTGTTCTTATACTTGTTGCTTTAAGGCTGCATATTGGTTTTTAAGGCTTTTCATCTCCTCTTCTTTTGCTAAGAAAATCTGCATTGGTATTGTATTGATCTTGAAGAGAATCATCAATTCTTCATGGGTTTACTAAACTTTTGTTGATAGCCTAGCAATGATAGAGTCTTCAGACTGTTGAATATTGGCTACTGCTTCTGCTATCTGGGTTTCAATTTTCGTCAGAATTTTATTCTGAGAAATAATATTCTCAGACTGCCAATCTAGGGTTGCTTCAGCAAGAGAAACCTTTTTTATTGAACCATCAAGTTCTCTGGCGGTCGGGTTTGCAACCTTAGGCAGGTGAAAGATGGTTTCTTTTTGGTTTTAAAAACCTTTTATAGGAGGAAAGCCTTTGTCATAGTCTGTAGGACTCGTCATGCAAACTTGTGAAATGGGTTGGAACTGTTCTCCATGATCATGCATCCATTTCTGGGCTTGCTTATAGCATGGTAACATTGGAGAAGTCGGAGGAGCTAGTGGATTTAGTGGAGGATCTTGAGGAGGATCATCCCATAATAAAGGAATCGCAAGTGGTTGGCCAAAATGTTATGGGGCCGAGTATTTGACTACATAGTCGAACTTGCCTGAGGGTTGGCCAAGTAGTCCAACTTCTTTGTCCTTTTTTGCAAGACGTTGTTTTAGCCTTTGTTCTGTGCTTTGTCTCTTGCTTTTCTAAATATCTTTTTCGTCTTCCTTCATACAATTTGGACAGCTGCATACATCCCAATAGCAATATCCTATAGATGACTTGAAGGCATAATTTGGATTGCCTTGGCCATCAAAGGATATTATTTATGTTGCTATAGATGGAGTGACACCGATCATCATGTACTAAGAGTTAGGGGGTAGAACCTCCTTTCTGTCAAACGTTATTTAGGTGCTATCATCTTCCATTTTCTCTTACTTTGGTTCCTTTATCTAGATAATGGGCTGCAGCTGATGCATCTTTTCGTAGTTTGTGATCCACGAGCTTGGCAATAGCTTCTTCAATTCCTCCATGGGAATCTGTCGTGGGATATGGCTGCACTTTGGGACCTAATCAAAGTCTACCTTGATCATCAAGGCGTCGGATGATGTTGGTAGAGCGAGGTCAAGGGCATGATCTTGAAGTCTATAGGCCATTTGATAATGAAGAGTATATCCAATCGAGTTTGGATCTTAGTCTACTCCCACTGTTTGAACCTGGATCTTTAGGGCATCAAGTAATCTGTAGTCCATTAGAGACATATTAAAGCTGGGGGACAATGTAATAATTATGGTTCCTACATTTAGGGTAGTCTCTATAATGGCTATGCTGGCTTGTTGGTAATTTCTTAGCTTTGTGTTCAGAAGGCCAATTTTGGCACAAATAGGGAGACCTTTTCTAACATGATAAGTGAGTGCTAGTCTTATGGCACCAAAATTGATGTGGGTATAACCTTGTGAGAGCCATTGAGGAGGGAGTTCAAGTGGCATTTGAAGGGTAACCACTTGTTCATGTGATACAGTAGGCAATTGACACTGGCCAAATCTTGAGGCCTAGACGTATTCTTTTAGGGCTTTGGGAGTGTGACGAATAAGGGATTATATTGATCTGGTATGAGGGTTTATGGTTGTCGTAAAAGCTTGTTAAGGGTTTATCAGAGAAAGAGACTTAGAATTTATTTATTTTCACCTGGTAGGTAGGAGATCTCATAAAGATATTCAAACCTAAAGGACGTAGACTTTTTGATTGTAGGAGTGAGAGGTAGAGAAAGGGAGGTAGAAGGGGTTTCAGGATGAGAAGTGAAACGTGAACTAGAATTCATAGAGATTGAATAAGAGGAAACTTAATAACAAGACAAGAGAATTGCGCTGATACCAATCTAGGGGTAGTCTGGCATCGATTGGAGTGTAAGACAGGATTTGAAACCTTTGTCTGAAATAAACAAACAATAGAAACATATAACCTTCAGAAACTTTAACCTTTAGCAATGTTTTGGTCTTCAAACTCCAACAGCGTTTTGGTCTTCAAACTCTAGCGGCTTTTTGTTAAATAATGATGATCGACTAATAAAAGGAACAATTAATTAAAAAATTAATCAAATGTACTTTTTTAGAGAAAATTCACCCATGTATACAGGGAATAAGTTATGGCTTTTTAGGATTTATATATGCAGCTTAATTAAGCTCGTTGAATGGTCTATATCATCTATTTAAATTGTCAAAATAAATTCTTTTTAAATTGAAACTTTTTGTTTCAATAACCAAAAAACCATTTGTTCACTTTTTGTGTTGGCTAAAACGTTGTTTCGATCATTTTAAGACAACAAATTTTGAAGTATTAATCACTTATTATTGTTGTGGAGTGGTTCAGAAGTACCAAGTACAATTTGGTGGTGAATTCCATGCATGTGTTGTGAGGTAAAATCTTAGTTAGCGTGGCCCACATTTTGAGTCCTCCTAAAGTTGCAAAGCAGCCTGACATGAAACCCAAATCAAACAAACAAACAAATGCTGATGTCCATTGACTTAAAAAAAAAAGTTTTGTCAATATCGCCAACCTTTTTTGTTGGCTCTTACCTCCTTTTAGAACTCTTTCTCACCATTATTTAGAGAGATTCATTGCTGTTGGGTGCTTGGCTATCTTCTCTCAGACTCGTGAGCATGTTAAAGCGAAAAAGACGAGTTTTCACTTTCATGAGAATCGGTCTAGCAGCGAGGATTTAGGCGAGAATTATTCTGTTAGAAGAAAGAAATATATTATTCACAGTGCTGCATAGCTCTAGAT
>CAMOHE010054289.1:13244-31000 GCA_946598075.1 Artocarpus hirsutus | reverse complement strand
ACAATAGAAACATATAACCTTCAGAAACTTTAACCTTTAGCAATGTTTTGGTCTTCAAACTCCAACAGCGTTTTGGTCTTCAAACTCTAGCGGCTTTTTGTTAAATAATGATGATCGACTAATAAAAGGAACAATTAATTAAAAAATTAATCAAATGTACTTTTTTAGAGAAAATTCACCCTTGTATACAGGGAATAAGTTATGGCTTTTTAGGATTTATATATGCAGCTTAATTAAGCTCGTTGAATGGCCTATATCATCTATTTAAATTGTCAAAATAAATTCTTTTTAAATTGAAACTTTTTGTTTCAATAACCAAAAAACCATTTGTTCACTTTTTGTGTTGGCTAAAACGTTGTTTCGATCATTTTAAGACAACAAATTTTGAAGTATTAATCACTAATTTAGTCCAACTAGGCTCAATCCAAAAGATCATTTCAATTGGAATTGTTGTTTAGTAAAACATTTAATTCGAACTACTAACAATTTAAACTAAATTGAGTTGCCCAATTTAAAATTTAAAATGTCTTCTATTTCAAATTTTTGAGCTAATATTGAATGGTCTTCACACTTGCATATTTATATTTATAATTTAATGCTACTATTTTTAATTGAATAACTTCTTTTTGTATATTTCATATTTATTTTTCAATTAAATAAGTTTATCATGCTTCAATAGATCTCAATACTTATTTAAACACAAATTCGATTAGGATTTTCTGTTTAGATTAACATTTTGTTTGTGCATTTAAATATCAATTGGTATGACAATTTAAACTATACAATTAAATTTTTTGTTCAAATAAAAAATTCAAAGTAATACAAAGTTAAACTAACTAGACCGATAATCCTCAGCCTTTCATTCACTCATTCTCATATCCCTTATTATTGTTGTGGAGTGGTTCAGAAGTACCAAGTACAATTTGGTGGTGAATTCCATGCATGTGTTGTGGGGTAAAATCTTAGTTAGGGTGGCCCACATTTTGAGTCCTCCTAAAGTTGCAAAGCAGCCTGACATGAAACCCAAATCAAACAAACAAACAAATGCTGATGTCCATTGACTTAAAAAAAAAAGTTTTGTCAATATCGCCAACCTTTTTTGTTGGCTCTTACCTCCTTTTAGAACTCTTTCTCACCATTATTTAGAGAGATTCATTGCTGTTGGGTGCTTGGCTATCTTCTCTCAGACTCGTGAGCATGTTAAAGGGAAAAAGACGAGTTTTCACTTTCATGAGAATCGGTCTAGCAGCGAGGATTTAGGCGAGAATTATTCTGTTAGAAGAAAGAAATATATTATTCACAGTGCTGCATAGCTCTAGATTTGCATGCCTTTGAATTTCCATATTTTTTCTTCTCTATGGCATATATGTAATGCTCCTCTGATCTGTCTCTTGGACAATAAAACAATTGGGTCTTTTAGAAAAATTTGAAATCTCCTCTTTCACCTATTACTTCACTCTCTCTCTCTTCAATTCTTGCTAAAAAGTTGGCGAACCATTTGGAGTCTAACAGAGGTTTGGTTCCCACCATTTTTCAGTCATAAATAGTGTAAAGCTCTCACATATTACAGTAAAAAAAATAGTGTAAAGCTCTCATATGCTGCAGTAAAAGTAGTACTAACTAACAGTTCTCATTACTCTTCCAAGCACCCTATAAATATTTCTCCAGATTTTGCTCCAAGATTCGATCTCAAAACATTTGTTTAATTAATAACTTAATGTTCTTCAAGTTCTTATCTTGGTAGAATACTAGAATTATACAAAGAAAAATCTTTTGGCATACCCATTGTTGTCCAAATATTATTCCCTTCGAAAAAAAAAAAAAAAAAAAAAATTCAGTTGCAAGATTACATGGAAGATTGGAAGAATGGCCCCAGAAGACCAAACCCATAAGTGCATTGGGAGTAGTTTTTCCTCTTGTTTTTCTTCCAAGAAGATAAAAGAAAAGAAAGTTCCATAAAAAGGGCTTGGTGTGGCACAGCTTGAGAAGATCAGGCTTGAAGAGCAGCAAAAGAAAGTTGTTGCATCTTCATTGATGTTGTCACCCTCCCCTCCATCTCCTTCGAACTTGAACTACTGTAACTTTAACATCGACCGATCCTGCCATCTTCAGTCCCACCATTGCCTTCTATGTCTTCCCACAACATTGGTGTGAAAAGGCCAAGCTGTGATCATCATCATCATCAATAATATAACGCCCCTAAGTGGGGTTAACAGTTTTTAATAAATAAAATAGAGAACAAAAAATATAAATAAATATCAAAAGAAATTTGCCTGGGACGTAAATGAAAATTCTCACAATAAGTAAAAATATAAACAACAATTAAACCACAGTTTAATGTAGCATCTTCAGTTTAATAATACAAAACTGTCATCATCATCATTTCAACTCTCAACACATTGAAATATAGTCACAGAAAGTAACATTCGATGCTTACATTAACATGATAGACATTCTTATCAAATGAACCAAATCCAACAATACACAGCTACATAGCTTCCTCAATTATGTTTTTTGTCACCACCTCACACACTATGAGTCCTGAAAAGATAAAAATATAGGAGAATGAACGACAACAGGCTTAGTAGGGAAGACATCATTCACTTTTTTGTTTTTATCACTGTCACGTTAAAACCTGTATGGTTAGTTAGCTCTCAATATTATTCATCAATATTATCATGTTCAATTCCGATGGATACCTTGTGATTATTCTTACTAAGTTCCATACATATATATATATACGTATTAATTCAGGATTCAATTATGCTCATCTGTATCCACCGTACAACAGCATATCATATCACTCAACTCAACAAAACCCAAATAAGCGCGCTTAACCACCCTACAATCATTCCAAGGATGTTCTGGTGAGGGGACACTAAGCCTCGGATCGTCACCAAGTCGATTCTTATGCAGTGTGTTCTGGGACTTTCAACCCAATGGAGCGTCATCACCTCCCCCTATTTTACCTTTTAAGGTATTTGTGCTGAAGGACGTAACCACCGTCCTCTTCATGTCATACTATTCCTCTATAATCATTCATTATTTATAGAGTCAGTTTTTCCTAACCATGCTTCTCAATTTACAACAACATATGTCAAATCAATATATTCCTCACAGTACAATACAAGACGAGTTCATGTCATAGTTTCATATATGAAACTTATATAATAGCAGTTCAACATACATATATATATATATCTTATAGTAAAACAACCAATTTTAATTCCATAAAAACTTACAAAAGATGAGTAATAGAATCCCTATCTCTTGGTGAATTACCATGCGGATAACTTCCAACTCACAATAACAAACTCACCACGTAAGCTCCAAGTACTCCTCATCCTACAACGTATAAAATAACCATACTTTAACTAAATTTCTAATCCATAATCATACTGATTTACCAATTATTCTTATTAGTGTGCAATAATCATTTATATACAATTCTTGGAACATTTGTAACATAAAATGCTGTAAAACAAGTGTGTTTGGAATGCCTAATCGGCCTACCGATCAACTATTTATGGCATTCTGAACAAAACTGCTATTTTTGGACTCTCTTCCAGCCTGTCAGTTACTATTCGTCGACCTGCCAAACTGAACAATGCTCAGCATGCTGATTCATGGAGTTCGGCCTGCCGAACCTGCTGACAGGTTTGGCCTGCCGATTAAAAAGATTAGCTTGTCAATAGAACAACTTCTGGGAATTTCAATTTCCATCTACAAAGTTTTCAAACTTTAAAACTGAATATAATTCTTTTTAACAATTTTTAGGGTATAGAAAATGTATAAAAACCATGGTTTAACACATTTAAACACATATGGATCATTCTTTTCAAAATTTTCATGCTTAATAAACAAATCTACACTAAAGATCAAAACTTTTCAAAACTAGCTCAAAAACTCAGTTTAAAAAAAGATCTATGTAAATCATGCTTCAAAAATGTTGTATAATTACCCACAAACATCAAGAACACATTTATCTCAATTTTCATACTAAAACACAACTTAGAACCAAGGTTAGAGTTTTAAAAATTTAACCTCAAACTTAGTTTAAAAGTAGAGTTTAATCTTGAAATCATCTAAATCCTCTTGATCTTTGAGCTTGTGAGATTGTTTGTGGTTTTTGTGAAAGGGTCGCTTGAATTTTTCCTTTTGATCTCTCTGGCTTTTGCTTCACCATGGATGTAAAGAAGATGAAGAAAAGAAAGAGAAAGAGAAGGAAGAAAGAAAGAAAGAAAGAGAGAGTGTCAGCAAGGATGAGGAAAGAAATGAAAAAAGGCATGAAAAATGAGTCTCTTTGGAGACTTTTAGACATAAAATGCCAAGATGACATTTTCGTAAATAATTAGAAATATACTAAATAAATATAGAAAAATTTTAGAAAATTTAAAAATAAGTAAAAATAAATAACATGAAATAAATTTTAATTGACACACTAATAATTAATTTGATTACCACAATATCCGTTAGAAAAAAACGGGTGTTACAGTTCTACCCCCTTAAAGAAATTTCGTCCCTAAAATTTCAAATCTAACAGTACTAGTAGAAATCACACTTTCTATATGATTCCACTCCCATTCCTAAATTGTCTTTGTTATATTTGTCTCCAAATGTGGGTTACCATATCCCCATTCATTTGCTTCAGATATCAACCTTACTCTTAATCTTAAATTCCTCAACAAGAGTATTTATAGTAGATTTCAAATTTACAACACTGTATTATGGTCTAGGAATCTGATCAGGCACACATATTGACCATACCATGTTTCTGGTCCTTCATTGTCCATGGACTATGATTTACAATCACATTTAAAGAGATTGCCAAGGAAATTTTGTATACTTCATCTTTGGGTTCCTTTTCCTTTCTGAGTAAGGAAAAGTCAAGGATAGTTGATTCATATTCCAACTAATAAACTAAAACATAACCATGAAATATATAATACAAACACTTTTATACAAAACTATACATTAAACTTATACATAGAGATATTAAACGGAATCTCGTAGTTATACACAAACCCGACAGATTCTCCATTAAATAGCTACCCTCATGACACAAAAGTTCAATCCAAATAATGTAGTCATATTTCCTACTGAATATCCCCACAACTGATTTGGTGCTTCCACAAAACATTTATAGAATGCTACATATTACAAACATGATACGGATAGGTTTTAAGAGTACAAGGCACTCTGTATATCCAGCTATCCATATCATGCCTGCTTAGAGAATACAAAAAATCGATAAATAAAAGATTGGACCTCAAGTGGGATTCATTTCAAGAGCATCAAGTACTCTGTATCTAGCCATCCTGGTATTAGGCTCAATGAATCTAAAAGTTTTAACAACAACTTACCACAAGAAATACAAAATGCAGAGAAAATGGTTATTCGTGACACATAAAATACAGACACATATGCCTACATGCCATGGATAAAACAAAAAGATTACAGATGGAGATTCAAATCAAATGGCCATTCCTGGCTTTCCTTCTACCATTCAAGCTTAGATGTTGTAGTGTCAGACTCTAGATGAATGATTTGCATCTTATCTAACAATTCCTCAAGGGTTGAAGTAGTAACAAATTTTTGTCTCCCTGATTCCACAATGAAGTTTTCCTCCATAGCGTAATCTAAAAATTTCAAAAGACCATCATAAAACCTATTTACATTTAAAAGTCCCAACGGTTTGGAATGAAAGCCTAATAAATGCCTACTAGCAACCACGAATATTTCTTCAAGGGTACCTAGTCTACCAGGTAATGCTATAAAAGCAACAGATTTATCAATCATGGTTTTATGACGTTCAGGGTTGTCAAAACTCTTTTCTCCCTACCTATTGTTTTTCCACAAACGTTCCCTTCAGCTAGGAGTCAAGGAATAATCCCCAGGACTTCGACACCACTAGACTTAGCTGCTATTGTTACATTTCCCATTAACCCTAAACTACCACCCTTGTAGGTCAGGTTAATTTTTCTGCATGCTAAGGCTTGTCCTAAGTGTCTAGCGGCTTCTAGATAAACTTTATCTTTTCCAAGGCTAGAACCACAAAAGACACAGACTTTGTTTATTTTCCTTGTTGACTGAGTGGTAGACATATTTGGTTTATACGATTGGTTGCTTGTGTCTACTCCATTTAGACTCAGGGTTTAACATGAGATTTTAAAGATGAAGGATACTAAAAGGATTAAAGAGACAAATGAGTAGATAACAAAAAGGTAATCCAAAGGTCTGAACAAAATATTATGCAGGTAAGAAAGTAAGAAGAGTGGTTGATAGTTTATGGGAAGTCTGATATACTTTTAAAAAACTTTAGACACGTACTATATGACTTTTGATAATTGAAAATGGTTTGACAGAAAACATTCTAACACAACTATAGACCTTTTGATAAATGTACACCGAATCTAAAAAATCAGCATAAACGATAAATACTAAAGAACTTTTGAAATTTGAGACACAAATCTTGAAATATCTAGATAAGTTTTGAAAATTTTCAAACATATGACAGTATTGCAGGTGAAGTGTTTGACAGGATAATATATTTTATTATATATGTGTATTAAGAAAAACCATAAATTAAATAAGGCACTAACACTTACTATGTCAATCTAATAATCACAATCATTTCGAACAAAGGCAAATATTCTAAGTAAAAGAATAATACAGATTATTGAATACGAACTGAAATGATTTCAAACAAACAATGACCAAACAACCTTTATAGAGTGATGACTTATTTCCCATCCAGTTTTCTTGTAATTTGGCAAACAGGATCCTGAAATGCCATATTCCTAAGACGTTGTCTTTCTACATGTAATTTGGGCCAAACTTTAAAGATAGCACCTTGCACATACCTAATAGGATGATATTGAAGAACAACATGGAGGTTATCCAAGTTTTCCTTAGAGAGACCATCCTTGCAAAACCTTATTTTATCCTCCCTATTTACAAACACATATCTAAGTGAAATACATTTACCATTACAATTTTGTTGACCATATTTGTTACAAGTGGCCGCATTGGCATGAGCTCTTTTCTTCATCACACTATGGCTGGTAACAGTACCTGGTAAATTGACATCTCGACTAAAGTCACTCGGATGGATCTTCCCCTTTATCAACATCCTCACATCACCAGAGATGCCAAAATAAATAAGAATCCAACACTGAGTAATCCTAGTTTTGTATTTCTTTCTGAGAATATTTTGGGAGAGTGATGGAAATACTCTCTTAAGTATTGGTACTTTGGGTCCATGATGAAATGAAAGAAGAGTAAATAGAAAAGAAAAGAAGAGACACTAAGTTACAGATGTTAGACATGTATGCCTTAAGGAGTAAAAATGTAATATGTTTTTGGAGACATTTTTATCAATAAAGAATTTATTTATTATTTATATACCAAATCTTGTCCTCTTTACGTTCATATTTGTTGAATGTATGATAAGCAAACAATAGTCTGAGATCGTCAGCCTAAACCTCTAAGAATTGGGCATATGATGGACAAATTATGTGGAAGACACGATTCTTAAGGTGATTATCTAAATCATAAGATCCGCAATAGAGGGAATAAAGTTGGGCACTTTAGTCATGTAAAGATTGTTATGTTGTCTATATACCTATTGTGAGATGGTTTGTCTTTGACCATCAGAGGTGAACTTCATGAATAGAAACATTGGCATGTTGTCATAGGTGATGATGTATTAGATTGGGACATAAAGTGAATTGATTTGGATTAATAATTCTGTCTCGGCAAATTAATTCACTTTAGATAATCATTTGTATTGTATCTTAATCCTCAGATGAATAGTGGGCCCATTGTATTGACTTGTGTCTTTTGATGCACCAAAGGGTGACACCCATATTTTAATAGTGGTATGCATGCTGGTACATTGGAGGCATGACTCTTGATAGCGTAGGCCTATTATTCATAGATATGAAATTCATAGCTCCTCTTTAAGAGTAGTGATATCCTCATATATGTGTTATCTTGCAATTGAAAACTGGAGCGCTCAACCATTTGGATGCATAGGTGTAACCAAATAGTATACTGTATTTAGATGGTAAGTTTTTCGATGGTGAGATAATGGAACGTAAGATAAAAATAATCGAAAAGGTAAGACAGAACTTGTCCTTAAGCCAATTATGGATAATTCTATGGGAATATGATACATTATGATATGTCATGGAGACTTAGCTATACGGGCTTCGTAATTCTATAGAGCTCGAGAATGCAGCTCCAAGCTTTTAGTGGAGTAGCGTTGGAGTTGATAATTATAAAATGTATATCTGGGATATTGGGTTTCATAATTATCGAGAGTTTGAACTATATAGGTCTATTTGGTTCCCTTTGCTAGCTCACAAAATCCTATAACAATACGGCGTGCTTTTCCAATAATTGGTGACTTATGTCAGATTTATTAGATTGGTTGAAATTTGAAAGAATCAAATAATTCATGTCTGTTTATTAGTTGAATTAATTTTGTGACAAAGTTAGTTCAAGATAAACTTGTTGAATTATTAGGATCGGATAATTCTTGTCTGTTTATCAGTTGATCTAATTTTGGATAAATTAAATCAAGATAAACTTGTAGAATTATTAGGAATCTATTTATTTTTCTAGAAATTATCTAGATAAAGTTATTTTAATTAGATAACTTCTCTATTGGGTCATTTGAATTAAAACTGAAGCTTTATCTTGTAGAATCTCGGATGAAAAATAAAAGATTCGCTGAGATTTTTTTTTGACAGTTTGGCATGTCAATCCTCAAGTTTGGCCTACCGATAGGCAAGTACGGCCTACCGGTTAGGCAGATCGGCCTGCCTATGTACGAAGTAAAAAATCACGCGTTTTTACGTGGATTTCATCCGATATTGATCCGAATTTGATTCTGATTTGAATTTTTGAGACCTTATTAATAAGGACTGACCCTAGACCCAACCTCTATAAATAGGGAGTGAGTCTCATAAGTTATTTAGATTAATTGAGAGATTAAGAGTGATACTTTACTGGTGAGAATCTGAAACTCCTTGAGAGCTCTTGTTCACAAATCACGAACACTTGCTTTGGGTTCTCTCAATTGGTTGGAAAGAGAGTCTCCTTGAGGAAGAGCTATACATGTGAGCCCATACTCACTCTGATTGTGGATAGAGAATAGCAAAGAAGACCAGTTTGTTGAGGCTCTTCTAGAACGTTACTTCTCTACACAGATTTCAGGAGCTTTTCGGCGAATACAAGGTTAGTAAGATCTGATTAATTTATACATATAGCGTGTCAAACTTGTGTTTTGGAAAATACTATAATATAAAATTTTTAAAATTTCACTGCGTACTATTTTTCCTACAATTGGTATTAGAGACATGGTTTTTACATAAATTTACGAGTTTGTGATCATGCTATATGTATAAATTATGTGATCTTTATCTCTCCTATGTTTGAATTTAATTTTATAAAGAGTTGGCACTCTAGGTTTTGATATATTTTATATGTTGTCATGGACTATATGGTGAATGTTTATTAATTAATTATGGTTGATTAAATATTATTTAATTATTTATTAATTAATTAATTTATACCTGTTATGGTTCCTTAGAGGTTAGAATGTATATCTAGGTTTTTCATTAAATTAGATGGCGGACTATCATCTCCGTTTAGGAATTATAATTTAATTTTAAAATTATAAGAATTTTGTAATTAAATAATTGTTTGGAGAAGACGGATCTAGAATGCGGATCTAGAAGATGGATGATTGTGTTCCTAGGTATTTCTTGAGTCTCTAATTTTATGTTTTTGAATTGCTGAAAATAAAAGTGATGAATTGCATTTAAAATTGTATTTTTTGCAAATGGTGATTTTCGCTCGGTTGGCTTGCTGAATCCCAGTTCAGCAGGCCAATGGTCGCAGATCGACAGGCCGGACATGAGGTTCAGCAAGCCGTCAGTAAGGCAAAAATCAAGCGACAGGCCGAACTTCTAGTTCGACGGTCGATTGGTCGTGAATCGACAGGCCGATCACACAGATCGGCTTGCCGACAGAGAGCTTAATATTTTTCTAGAAAAGTGTAATTTTTTGATTCAGTTTTAATTTTATTTTTGGGACAATTCTGAGAAACATTAAATTTAGATTTGACTGGAAATATGGAGTTTTCGATTCATACGGGATTGAAGACTTAAAGATGGGATTACATGAAGAAGGATACAGCTTGGAGATTCAAGGATGAAGAATCGATAATATGTTTTGATTATTCTCTTGTAATCTTTGTTTTCTATTATCTAGGGTGGAACTATAATATTACGGTTATTTATTATAATTTTGCTTGTAACTTTGCTTAATTGCTTTGCTTGTCTGCATTATAATATGATTTGTCATGTATATTGATAACATGCCATATAGAATAGGGAGTGCCGTTCATATTAAAAATTGTTCATGCATGTCTTTTAAAATAAAACCTTGATTTCAAAAGATTGAGTGGGAGAAGGTTTTTGAAGAGAGGACCTAAGGCCTTCATCTTTGTTCCATTAGGAAGAACATGGTGGTCCCAACCCCTAAGAAGGGATTTCTATCATGTACCAAATTGGATCTCCAAGAGGATAAGGTATTTTAGCATGATTTACAGTTACACATCCCTAGGTGGTGATTGTAAATCATAAATAAAATATTGAAACGATAATTATACACTCATGTTAATCTTATTATTAACCTCCCCTAGGAGCTCTGTTAATAAAATTAATGGCCAAAGAAACGATTATTAATATATACTAGATCATACGTGTCCTGGATGGTATACATTAATAGGAGGGGATTCGTGTTCTTGATTGAATTTGGCATGACTCCCCTAAAAGCTTGTTGAATTCTAAGTTAGGAATTATCGTTGTAAGGTTGTGATATTTTCAAGGTTTTGACACATAAACACATTTATATGTTTTTACATGATTGTGTTGTCTTACTAAATTATTATGATATGTTTGCATATGTTTGGTATATGATTCTTTATTGTAGATTAAAAATGTCTAAAAACGCTTTATCTTTGATACTTGACAAAAACCTATTAACTGAAGAAAATTAGAATGATTGGAAATGAAACTTGGATATTGTCCTCTCTTTTGAGAAACTGAAATTTATGCTGACAATCCCTTGTCCTCCCAAGCCTATGGGAGATTCCACCAATGAGCAATTCCAAACGTACGATCGCTGGAAAGATGCAAATGATCAGGCCCGCTGCTATGTTATGGCTAGCATGAATAACGTGCTGCAGGCTCAACATGAAGATTATGAGACTACGAAGCAGATCTTGGATAATCTTGAAGACATGTTTGGAGGCTAGGCCATAACAAAACGGCAAAGGGTGCTTTAGAAACTCTTAAACTGTAAACAAAGTCCGGGGACATCTATAAAGGAGCATATGATGTTGGTCATGGGTTATCTCGCTGAGGCTCAAACCAATAGAGCCGACATCGATGTTGAAACTCAAATGACTATGGTCTTTGAGACTCTTTCTTAGGAGTTTATTCCATTTAGAGCTACTTTTAATTTGAGTAATAGACAGGATATGACCTTAACAGAATTAATGAAACAGTTACAGGAGTTTAAATTGCTGATCAGGGAATCTCCTGCTGGTGGCAAGGCCAACATGGTAGCTGCTTTTGGTTCCAATCTTAGTTTAGAGAATGGAAAGAAGCAACAGGCCAAGAATAGGAAATCTTCTATTCCTGCTAACAACAAGAGCAAGAAAAAGAAGAAGAAGAACCCGAAGAAGCTTAAGTGCTTTTTCTGCGAGAAGGTCGGGTACATAAAGAAGCATTGCAAGGATTTCCTTTCCAAAGGAGGTAGGTGTGATCTTCTGTATTTAGAAACTTGTTTGGTTTAAGAATCTAGTGACATTTGGGTAATAGATTCCAGAGCAACTAATCATATTTGTGTTTCTCTACAGGGGTTCAAAGAAACGAGAAGTCTGCTTCATGAAGACTTCACGCTTCGGATGGGTGATGGATCCTTGGTCTCAGCAAAAGCAGTGGGAGATGTCCATCTTCATTTTGATAATTATAGGAATTTAATTTTGCAAGATTGTTTTTATGTTCCTAAATTTAAAAGGAAATTAATTTCTATGGCTTGTTTATTTAAAGACTCTTATTTAATTTCTTTTAATAATAAAGTGGTGATTCATAAAAACAAATCTTTGATCAGTTCTAGATGGGTGCAAAATAATCTATATTTTATCAAACCTAAGATGGACTTATTGCTTAATGCTGAGATAAATGATAATAACTCTAAAAGACTTAAGACTTCTCACTCTAATAAGACTTATCTTTGGCATTTGTGCTTTGGTCATATTAACCTGAATAGGATTCAAAGGCTGGTAAAGGATGGACCTTTAAGTCACTTAAAGGTGGAATCTATACCTCAATGTGAATCTTGTTTGGAGGGTAAAATGACCAAAAGACCATTCGGGTCTAAGGGCAATAAGGCCGAAGGGGTTCTAGAACTTATACATAGTGATTTTGCAGACCGATGAACATCTAGGCACGAGGAGGGTATGAGTACTTCGTCACTTTTATTGACGATTACTCAAGGTATGGGTATGTGTACCTGAAGCACCACAAAAGCGAAACTTTTGACAAGTTCAGAGAGTTTCAGGCTAAAGTGGAAAAACAATTGGGTAGACCCATAAAGACACTTCGATCTGATCTAGGTGGAGAATAACTTTCTGATGAGTTTCTGAGACACTTATTAGAGAATAGGATTTTATCTCATTTGACTGCACTGGGCACTCCACAACAGAATGGCATAGCGAAGAGAAAGAATAGGACTTTATTAGACATGGTAAGATCTATGATGAGTTAATTATCATTGCCTTTATCCTTTTGGAGATATGCACTACAAACCGCATGTTATCTTTTGAACAATGTGCCTTCAAAATCGATCCTTAGAACTCCTCATGAGTTGTGGATAGGCAAGAAGACATCCTTATTCGAATATGGGGATGTCCAGTTCATGTCTTATTTAAGGATGCGAATAAGTTGGAAGCACGTTCAAAAGTTTACATGTTTATAGGATATCCAAAAGAGACTAAAGGCGGTTATTTCTATAACTTAAAGCAAAATAAAGTCGTGGTTTCAACTAATGCAACTTTCCTTGAGGAGAGTTACATGAATCACTTTAAGCCTTGAACCAAAGTACTACTTGAGGAGTTTAGGAGTGATCCAATCACTCCAGAGGTTCCGAATGAAACCATTCCAATCAGTGTAGAAAAACCAAATGAACCTGAACAACAATCTTAGGGGCTTCGGCGTAGTGAGAGGATCGGGCGTCAACCCGAAAGGTATATGTTCAATGGGGAGGCCTTCTTGGCTAAACCAGATGAGCTTGATAGAGATCCTTATAGTTACATAGAAGCTATGGAGGATGTTGATTCGAAACTCCAGACAAAGGCCATGAACATAAAAATGAAGTCTATAGAGACTAATCAGGTCTGGGAGCTTATGGATCTTCCTAAAGGGGTAAAACCCATAGGGTGTAAGTGGATCTACAAGAGGAACAGAGGAGTGGATGGAAAGGTCAAAACCTTTGAGGCTAGACTGGTAGCTAAGGGTTATACGCAAAAGGATGGAATCAATTACGAGAAAACCTTTTCACCTGTAGCCATGCTTAAGTCCATCTAGATTCTCTTATCCATAGCTGCCGCTCTCGATTACGAGATTTGACAGATCGATGTTAAGATGGCTTTTCTTAATGGCTATCTTGATAAGTCCATTTATATAGAACAACCAGATAAAGGTTTGTAAGTTGCTAAAGTCAATTTATAGACTTAAGCAGGCTTCCTGTTCTTAGAACATAAGATTTGATTAAGTGATCGAGACTTATGGGTTCTCACAAAATATGGATGAGCCATGTGTTTACAAACACATTAAGGATGGGAAGGTGGTTTTTCTACTGCTCTATGTAGATGACATTTGTTAATTGGCGATGATATTGGGGCATTATCATCGGTCAAATTATGGTTGACCAAACAGTTTAACATGAAGGACTTGGGTGACGCTAATTTTATTCTCAATATCTAGATCTTTCGGGATAGGAAGAACAAAATGATAGCTTTGTCGCAAGATGGCTACATAGATAAAATTCTCAAGAGATTTGCAATGCAGGATTCCAAGAAAGGTAAGCAACCATCTAGGTCTAGAATTACTCTTTCTAAGAAAGACTCTCCAAATTCTGACGAAGAAAGAGAATACATGAAGAAGGTGCCTTATGCTTCGGCAATGGCTAGTCTCATGTGTGCCATGCTTTACACACGACTGGATATTTGTTATGCTGTCAGGATTGTAAGTCAATTTCAGGAGGATCTAGGACCAAACCACTAGGTTGCAGTCAAGCATATTTTTAAGTACTTGAGAAGGACTCGAGGGTATATGTTTGTGTATTCGGGTGAGGACTTAACTCCTCTAGGATATACCGACTCAGATTTTCAATCATGTCAGGATTCTAGGAAATTGACTTCAGGTTTTGTGTTTACTCTAGGCGGCGGTGCCATCAGTTAGAAAAGTATGAAACAAGATTGCACTTTGGATTCAACAATGGAGGCTGAGTATGTGGTAGTTAGTGATGCTTCGAAAGAAGCAGTGTGGCTCCACAAATTCCTTGGAGATCTTGAGGTAGTTTCTAGTATGGATAAGGCGGTATCACTGTACTGTGATAACAGTGCAGCGGTAGCTAATGCTAAGGAACCAAGATTTCACAAGAAGAGTAAGCATATTGATCGGAGGTATCATGTGATAAAGGACTTCATCGAGCACGGGCATGTCACGGTGTGCAAAATCACGTCAGAGGATAATTTAGCTGATCCGTTCATGAAGACACTTATTGGGAGAGTCTTCGAGAGGCATGCGGAGGCTATGGGGATGCGAGATTTGTCATATTTACTCACTTAGTGCAAGTGGGAGATTGTTAGACATATATACCCTAAGGAGTAAAAATGTAATCTTATCCTCTTTACGTTCATATTTGTTGAATGTATGATAAGCAAACAATAGTCTGAGACTATTGGTCTAAACCTTTAAGAATTGGGCATATGATGGACAAATTATGTAGAAGACATGATTCTTAAGGTGACGGTCTAAATCATAAGATCCGCAATCGAGGGAATAAGTTGGGCGCTTTATTCATGTAAAGCTTGTTATGTTGTCTATATCCCTATTAGGAGATGGTTTGTCTTGACCATCAGAGGTGGACTCCGTGAATAGAAACATTGGCATGTTGTCATAGGTGATGATGTGTTGGATCAGGACATAAAGTGAATTGATTTGGATTAATAATTATGTCTCGACAAATAGATTCACTTTAGATAATCATTTGTATTGTATCTTAATCCTGAGATAAATAGTGGACCCATTGTCTTGACTTGTGTCTTTTGATGTACCAAAGGGTGACACCCATATTTTAATAGTGGTATGTATGTCGGTACATTGGAGGCATGACTCTTGATAGCGTAGACCTATTATTCATAGATATGGATTTTATAGCTCCTCTTTAGGAGTAGTGATACCCTCTTATATGCATTATCTTGTAATTGAAAAACTAAAGCACTCAACCAATTGGACACATAGGTGTAACCGAATGGTATACCGTCTTTAGATGGTAAGTTTTTTTTATGGCAAGATAATGGAACATAAGATAAAAATAATCAGGAAGGTAAGACAGAACTTGTCCTTAAGCCGATTATGGATAATTCAATAGGGATATGATACATTATGATATGTTATGGAGACTTAGCTATACAGGCTTCGAAATTCTATAGAGTTCAAGAGTGTAGCTCCAAGCTTTTAGTAGAGTAGCGTTGGAGTTGATAATTATGAAATGTATATTTGAGATATTGGGTTTCATAATTATTGGGAGCTTGAACTATATAGGTCCATTTGGTCCCCTTTGCTAGCTCACAAAATCCTTTAACAATACGGTATGCTTTTCCAATAATTGGTGACTTATGCCAAATTTATTAGATTGGTTGAAATTTGGAAGAATCAAATAATTCATATCTGTTTATCAGTTGAATTAATTTTTGACAAAATTAATTCAAGATAAACTTGTTGAATTATTAGGTTCGGATAATTCTTGTCTGTTTATCAGTTGATCTAATTTTGGATAAATTAAATTAAGATAAACTTGTAGAATTATTAGGAATCTATTTATTTTTCAAGAGATTATCTAGATAAAGTTGTTTTAATTAGATAACTTCTCTATTGGGTTATTTGAATTAAAACTGAGGCTTTATTCTATAAAATCTTGGATGAAAAATAGAAGATTCGCTGAGATTTTTTTTCGGCAGTTCGGCATGCTGATCCTCAGGTTTAGCCTACTGGTTAGGCAGATCGGCCTGCCTATCGTGAAGTAAAAAATCTCGCATTTTTACGCGGATTTCATTCGATATTTATTAGAATTTGATTCTGATTCAAATTTTTGAGGCCTCATCTAATAAGGGCTGACCCTAGACCCAATCTCTATAAATTGAAAGTGAGTCTCATAAGTTATTTAGATCAATTAAGTGATTAAGAGTGATACTCTACTGGTGAGAATCTAAAACTCCCTGAGAGCTCTTGTTCACAAATCATGAACACTTACTTTGAGTTCTCTCAATTGGTTAGAAGGAGAGTCACCTTGAGGAAGAGCTATATATGTGAGCCCACACTCACTCCGATCGTGGATAGAGAATAGTAAAGAAGATCAGTTGGTTGAGGCTCTTCTGGAACGTTACTTCTCTACATAGATTTTGGGAGCTTTTCGACGAATACAAGGTGAGTAAGATCTGATTAATTTATACATATAGCATGTCAAACTTGTGTCTTGAAAAATACTATGATATAAAAATTTATAAAATTCTGCTGCATACTATTTTTCCTACAACAGATTCCTAGAATTCCTTCTTCTTTTAGAAAGAGGAAGAAGAAGTTCTAGAGAGATGGAAGAAGATTTACAATTTAGAGAGAGAATGACAAGTTTAAAGAGAGAGTGAGCTCAGAGAAATAAACTTCTATGCATGTAGACATATATAAAGACTATGATTGAACGACTGTAAATAGCATGCGTAGAGACCATGTATGAATGACAATGTGGATCGAACTGTTTCAGGATTTAGACTAGGCCCAAATGTTCTAAACTGAGATGAGCTGAGTTGTTTCAAGCCTTAACACATTTAGAACAAGTTAAATAACCAACTTATTCAAATCTTAAGCCCAATTCAAAGCCCGATTGACCAAAATAAATGACAAAACCCAATTTAATAAAAATCATAAGTTCCCTTAAATGCCATCCAAATCATTCCATAACAACAAAATCCTCTTGTAACTTAAATAATTTGTTTTAATCAAAACATTATTGAACAATACAGATACTCTTATCTTATCCTTAATACTCAATATCCATTTATATAGATCTACCATTAACACCACCAAGGGTTTTGAATGTAACTAGCCTTAACATCAATATACTTTCTGTCCTCCAACATATTATGTCTTCCAACATAGACCACCTCAAGGAGCAAAGACCATTAATGTTATTACTTAAATACATCTACTATCCTCACAATCCTACTTATACAATCTTTAATTTTCTCATATAACAAAACCTCACATGACTAAAAGATTCACATTTAAGCATCTAAAGGTTAAACCTTTCATCATAAACATGTAAAATCATCACCGGTGCCTTAAGTGTTATGATTTACTTAAGAAAACTTCTATTGGTCATTTTCACACTACATT
>CAMOHE010054289.1:0-13224 GCA_946598075.1 Artocarpus hirsutus | reverse complement strand
TGAGCTACTAGCTCAATTGATACTCGAGAAGGAAATAAGAACCTCTTAAGGGAGGTTTGAGGTTCGAACCCGAGGGAGGCGAAAGAAAACCCTGAGGGGCCAGAGAGCCCTAGAGGGGACAACACGGATGCATGGGCGGCACGGGGATGGTCTACCAGTAAGAGCCATAAGTTCGGAGGCCCCGCAAGGTGGGTCCTATGGAGGCTTGAGGGAGTACGCCCGGGCTGGACACCACAGTGTTCACATCTATCTGTCTACACACCAATTTTGAGCAAGTGCAACTGTGAGTACTACTTTGATTGTGTTTGGCTTGATTACTGGACTGAAGGTTTCATCAAAGTCAAAGCTTGCAACTTGATGAAACCCTTTGGCCACTAACTTAGCCTTATATTTATTGATTGTGCCATCTGGATTCTCCTTCACCTTAAAGACCCATTTGCACCCTAGTTGTTCTTCATTCAAGCAATTTCTCTAGACTTCAAGTATTGTTTCTAAGAAAGGCCATATATTCATCCATCATGGCATGCTTCTAGTTATCATTTGTTTAGGCTTTTGTAATTGTACTAGGTCCTCTTGCAGCCATGTAAACTTTAGTTTTGTGAATGCCAGCCTTTGGTCTGGTTTTCATAGAATGAGCATTCTATGTGGGCTTTAAAGTTGTATTTGGCACATAATTTTCAACAATTGGAGTAGCATCTTGACAATCATATGAAAAAAAAGAAACAGTAGATATAGTTATAACACTATGTTCATTCTCATTATGACTAGTAGTTGCATTTGAGGAAAGAGTAATTGGAGAAAGAGTTGTTAGTGGAGTAAGAAAGAGTTCTTTAGAGGACTCAGAAGTTGGTGAGAATTTAGAATGTGAAGCAAAAGGCAAAACAAGTTCATCAAATGTGGCATCTCTAGAGATGAAAATTCTACCATTGGAATCTAGACATTTTAACCTTTATGATTGAGACTGTAACCAACATAGATGCAGGGTTCGAACTTATAGGCAAATTTGTGATGACTGTCTAATTTGAGGTTTGGAAAACATAAACGACCAAGGATTTTAAGCTAACTATGTTGAGGTTTAATCTTCAATAGTTTCTCTAGAGGTAATATGTTTCCAATTGCTGAAGAGGATAACCGATTAATGAGATTTACAGTTCTTTTAAAGGCTTCATCCTAGTGTTTAAATGGCATAGATGCTTGAGCAAGTAAAGTTAAACCTGTCTCTACAATGTGCCTATGTTTGCTTTCTGCTAGGGGAGGACAGGGGTGCCTATGGACTGGCCCATGAGTTGTAAGAAGATCAGCAAATGGTCTATACTCCCCCGCCCCCTTGCAAGTCAAACTATATAGTTTGTAGTTTAGTACCTAATTGCAGCTCAACCTATTTTTTTGAAATTAACAAAGGTTTGTAGTGCTTCAAACTTGTGTATGAATCCAAGTAAATTTGGAATAAATGTCAATGAAGTGTATATAGTATTTGTAACCACTAGTAGACAGGACTGAAGAAGGGCCCCAAAGATCAGTATGCACTAGTTACAATGAAGTTTTCTTTCACAGCGTAATCTAAAAATTTCAAAAGACCATCATAAAAATCATTTACATTAAAGTCTGAAGGTTTTGGAATGAAAGCCCAATAAATGCCTACTAGCAACCACGAATATTTCCTCAATGGTACCTAGACTACCAGGTAATGCTATAAAAGCATCAGATTTATCAATCATAGTTTTATGACGGTTAGTGGTGTCTAAAACTCTACTCTCCCTACCTTGTTTTTCACAAAGGTTCCCTTCAGCTAGAAGTTGAGGAATAATCCTCAGGACTTTGACACTACCAGATTTAGCTGCTATTGCTACATTTCCCATTAATCCTAAACTACCACCCCCATAGGTCAGGTTAATTTTCTTGCATGCTAAAGCTTGTCCTAAGTGTCTTGCGGATTTTAGATAAACTTTATCTTTTCCAAGGCTAGAACCACAAAAGACACAGACATTGTTTATTTTCTTGATTGACTGGGAGGTAGACATATTTGGTTGATACGATTGGTTGCTTGTGTCTACTCCGTTTAGACTCAGGGTTCAACATGAGATTTTAAAGATGAAGGATACACAAAAGGATTAAAGAGACAGATGAGTAGATAACGAAAAGGTAATCCAAAGGTTTGAACAAAATATTGTGCAAGTAAGAAAAGTGGTTGACAGTTTATGGAAAGTTCGATATACTTTTGAAAAACTTTAGACATGTACTGTATGACTTTTGACTATTGAGAATGGTTTGATAGAAAACATTCTGACACAACTGTAGACCTTTTGACAAATGTACACTGAATCTAGAAAATAAGAATAGACGACAAATACTGTAGAACTTTTGAAATTTAGGACACAAATCTCAAAATATCTAGATAAGTTTCAAAAATTTTCAAACATATTACAGTACTATAGGTGAAGTATTTGACAAGATAATATATTTTATTATATATGCATATTAAGGAAAACCACAAATTAAATGAGACACTAACACTTATTGTGTCAATCTAATAATCACAATTATTTCAAACACAAAGACAAATATTTTGAGTAAAAGAATGATACAGATTATCAAATACTAACTGAAATGATTTCAAACAAACAAAGACTAAACAACCTTTATAGAGTGATGACTTATTCCCCATCAGTTGTCTTGCGACTTGGCAAACAGGATCTTGAAATGCCATATTCTTAAGACGTTGTCTTTCTACATGCATTTTGGGCCAAAGTTTAAAGATAGCACATTGCACATACCCACTAGGATGATATTGAAGAGAAGCATGGAAGTTGTCCAAGTTCTCCTTAGAGAGTCTTGTTTTATCCTCTATATTTACAAACATATATCCAGGTGAAATACGTTATCGTTACAATTTTGTTGACCACATTTGTTACAAGTGATCGCGATGGCACGAGCTCTTCTCTTCATCGCACTGTGGCTAGTACCCGTACCTGGTAAACCGACATCTTGACTAAAATCACTCGGATGGATCTTCCTCTCTATCAACATCGTCACATCACCAAGGACGCCAAAACGCATAAGAATCCACAACCGACTGATCCTAGTTTTGTATTTCTTTCTAAGAATCTTTTGGAAGAGTGATGGGAAATACTTTCTTAAGTGTTGGTACTTTAGGTCCATGATAAAATGAAAGAAGAGTAAATAGAAAAAAATAGAGACAATAAGTTGTAGATTCCTAGAATTCCTTATTCTTTTAGAAAGAGAAAGAAGAAGTTCTAGAGAAAAGAAAGAGGATTTACAATTTTGAGAGAGAATAACAACTTTAAGGGGAGAGTGAGCTTGGAGAAATGAACTCCTATTCATAGGAGACATATATATAGACAATGATTGATTCACTATAGGTTACACATGTAGAGACCATGTGCAAACAACACGTGGATTGAATTGATTCAGGATTTAGGCTAGGCCTAAATGTTCTAAGCTGAAATAAGTTAGGTTGTTTTGGGCCTTAACATATTTGGAACAAGTTAAATAACAAACATGAAATTGAAACCTAACTTGCATAGATCTAAGCCTAAATTTGAAGCCTATTGAAAATAGAATTGACTAAAATAAATGACAAACCTGATTTAATACAAATCATAAGTTCCCCTAAATGTTATCCAAATTATTCCATAAGAACGAAATCCTCTTGTAACTTAAATAATTTGTTTTAATGAAAAAATTATTGAACAATACAGACACTTTTATCCTTGATACTCAGTATCCGTTAATATAGATCTATCATTAACACTACCAAGGGTTTTGAATGTAACTAGCCTTAAAATCAATATACTTTTTGTCTTCCAACATAGACCACATCAAGGAGCAAAGACCATTGATGTTAGTACTTAAAGAGATCCACTATCCTCACAATCCCACTTATACAATATTTAATTTTCTCATATAACAAAAACTCAAGTGACAAGAGATTCACATTTAAGCATCTAAAGGTTAAACCTTTCATCATAAAGATCCAAAATCATCACTGGTGCCTTAAGTATTATGATTTACATAAGAAAACTTCTATGGTCATTTTAGCACTACATTTATTCATAAAGATCATTGATTCCATTTAAACACAATGTACATAACAAAATGTTCCAACCTTGAAATTCAGGCATTCTTTGCCTTTACACAGTCTCAACAAATCAAAAGACTAACGTTTATCTCTCTCAAGATTCATTACCATGAGTTTCTAAATTATCTCATATTGCTCAAGTAAATGGAACCTCTAAGAAAATTTATCGAGACTTAAGCACTCTGTCAAGTACACGCATAATCACTACATAGGTTTAAATCAATTATGAAGAATTTAACACATCTATGCCAAACTTTGAAATCAACAACTCAAACCTTGTATTTCTTATTATTTCTCAAGAGATAAAAGGCTCTTAACTCCTTGTATCTATACGAATCTCTCTTAAACAATCTATACATAATTCATTCTATATAATTATCATACCCATATAACCATTAATACTTTCATTCTAGGGCCCTTTCATGTTACATCCTCCTAGACTGTATAAACCAACATGAAGGTTCATTTTGAGGATAGCATTGAAAATTCAACTTTAAAGTGGTAATACACTCCTTAAGTTAACCGAATGTAAGCTCTAGCACCAAAAAATTCTATAACGCCCATATATAAGGGTTAACAGTTTTTAATGACTTAAAATAAAGATCAGAAATAAAAGTAAAACTTTAAAAACAAAGTTGCCCAAGACTTAAATGAAAACTCTCAAATCAAAATAAAAATATAAATAATAATTAATGTTAAAAAAATAATACGTAGCGAAATTTTAAATTTTTTTATATCAAAGTATTTTTCAAAACACAAGTTTGACACACTATATGCATAAATTAGCTAGATTTTACTAACATTTGTGTGCGAAAAAGCTTCTATAATCAATGAAGAGAAGTAATGTTCCAAATAGACCTCAACCAACTTGCCTTCTTTGTTATCTCTATCCACGATTGGAATGAGTATGGGCTCACGTCATTCAACTTTTTCACTAGGCGGCTCTCCTTTCAACCAATTGAGAAATACCCAAAGCTATAATTCATGATTTATGAATGATAGCTCTCCAGAGAGTTTTAGAGTCTCATTGATAGAGTCTCACTCTAGATTTCTTAACTAATCTAAATAATAATGAGATTCACTCCCTTTTTATAGAGGTTGGGTGCAGGAGTCATTCCTTATCAGATAAGGCCTCAAAAATTTGAATCAGAATCAAATTAGAATCAATATTTGATAAAATTTTGCGTGAAAATACGTGATCCTTTTATCACCCAGTTGGCAGGTTAAACTGGCAGATCGACCTGTTAATCCTCCTTAATCAACAGGCCAAAGTTAAAGATCGGCTGTCGAACTTGCGATAAAAAGTTTCCCACAAATCTTTATTTCCCATCTGAGATTCTTGGGATAGAACCTCATTTTAAATTCAAATAACCTAATGGAGAAGTTATCTATTTAAAATAGTCATATCTACATAATCTCTAGGAAAATAAATATTCCTAATAATTCAACAAGTTTATCTTGAATTAATTTATTCAAAATTAATCTAACTAATAAACAGACATGAATTATCTGATCTCGATAATCAACAAATTTATCTTAAATTAATTTTATAACAAAATTAATTCAACCAATAAACAAACATGAATTATTTGGTTTTATCGAATTTCACCCAATCTAATAAATCTAAAATAAGTCTGCAATTATTAGAAAAGCACACTGTATCATTATAGGATTTTTGTGAGTTTGCAAAGGGGACCAAATAGACCTATTTAGTTCAAGCTCCTGATAATTATGAAACCCTATATCCCAGATATACATTTCATAATTATCAGCTCTAACCCTATTCTACTAAAAGCTTAGAGCTGCACTCTCGAACTATATAGAATTACGAAGCCCATATAGCTAAGTCTCCATGACATATCATAATATATTGTATCCCATTAGGATTATCCATAATCAGCTTGAGGACGAGTTTTATCTTACCTCCCTGATTATTTTTATCTTACATTCTATTATCTCACCATCAAAAAACTTACCATCCAAAGATAGTATACCATTCGTTTGCACTCATGTATCCAAATGGTTGAGCAGTCTAGTTTTCCAATTACAGGACAACACATATAAGAAGATATCAACTATTCTTAAAGAGGAGCTATGGATTCCATATCTATGAATAACAGGTCTACGCTATCAAGAGTCATGCCTCCAATGTATCAGCATGCATACTACTATTATAATGTAGATGTCGCCCTTTGGTATATCGAAAGACACAAGTCAAGATAATGGGCCCACTATTCATCTCAGGATTAAGATACAATACATATGATTGCCTAAAGTGAATCGATTTGCCGAGACAGAATTATTAATCTAAATCAATTCACTTTTTGTCCTGATCCAACACATCGTCACCTATGACAATGTGCCAATGTTTTTATTCGTGGAGTCCATTTCTTATGGCCAAGACAAACCATCTCCCGTTAAGGATGTAGACAACATAACAATCTTTGCATGAATAAAGCGCCCAACTTTATTCCCTCGATTACGGATCTTATGATTTAGATTGTTATCTTAAGAATCATGTCTTCCACATAATTTGTCTATCATATGCCTAGTTCTTAAAGGTTTAGAACGGTAGCCTCAGACTTTTGTTTGCTTAACATACATTCAATAAATATGAATGTAAAGAAGACAAGATTTGGTATATAATTAATAAATAAATTCTTTATTAATAAAAATGTCTCCAAAAACAAATTACATTTTTACTCCTTAGGGCATACACGTCTAACAATCTCCCACTTGCACTAGTGGGTAAATATGACAAATTTCACATCCCTATAGCTTCCATATGCCTCTCGAAAACTCTCATAGTAAGTGTCTTTGTGAATGGATAAGTTAAATTGTCCTCTGATATGATTTTGCATACAGCGACATGCTCGCCTTCTACAAAGTCCTTTATCACATGATACTTTCGATCAATATTGTTTCTCTTCTTGTGAAATCTTGTTTCCTAAGCATTAGCTACCGTCGTACTGTTATCACATTATAGTGATATTGCTTTATTCATATTAGGAACTACCTCAAGATCCCTAACGAACTTGCGGAGCCATACTGCATTTTTTGAAGCATTACTAGCTGCCACATACTCGGCCTCCATCGTTGAATCCGTAGTGCAATCTTGCTTCACACTTCTCTAACTAATGGTTCCGCTGCCCAGAGTAAACACAAAACCCGAAGTTGATCTCCTAGAATCCAGATAGGACTGGAAATCCAAATAGTGTATCCTAGAGGAGTTAAGTCCTCACATGAATACACAAGCATATACCCTCAAGTCCTTCTCAAGTACTTGAAAATATGCTTGATTAGAAACCAGTGGTTCGGCCCCTGATCCACCTAAAATTGACTCATAATTTCAACCGCATAACAAATATTCGGTCGTGTGCAAAGCATGGCATACATGAGACTACCTACTGTCGAAGCATAATGCACCTTCTTCATGTATTTTCTTCCTTCCTCAGACTTTGGAGAGTCTTTCTTAGAAAGAGTAATTCCAAATCTAGATGGTTGCCCACCTTTCTTGGAATCCTACATTACAAACCTCCTAAGAATCTTATCTATGTAGCTGGCTTATGACAAAGCTATCATTTTGTTCTTCTTATCTTGAAAAATCTAGATACCAAGAACAAAATTAACCTTACCCAAGTCCTTCATGTCAAACTTCTTGGTCAACCATAATTTGACCAATGACAACGCTTCAACGTCATTGCCAATTAGTAGAATGTCATCTACATAGAGTAGTAGAAAAACCGCCTTCCCATCCTTAATGTGTTTACACACACATGGTTCATCCACATTTTGTGCAAACCCATAAGTCTTGATCACTTGATCAAATCTTATGTTCCAAGAACGGGAAGCCTACTTAAGTCCATATATTGACTTTAGCAGCTTACAAACTTTACCCTCCTGACCCTTAGCCTTGAACCCATTTGGTTGTTCCATATAAAGGGACTCATCAAGATAGCCATTTCGAAAAGCTGTCTTGATATCCATCTGTCAAATCTTGTAGTCAAGAGTAGCAACTATAGACATGACAATTCGGATGGATTTCAGCATGGCTATAGGCGAAAAGGTTTCCTCATAATAGATTCCTTCCTTTTACGTGTATCCCTTAGCTACCAGTCTAGCCTTAAAGGTTTCGACCTTTCTGTCCACTCTTTTATTTCACTTGTAGATCCAATTACACCCTATGGGTTTTACCCCTTTAGGAAGATCCACAAGCTCCTAGACCTGATTAGTCTCCATAGACTTCGTCTTTGTGTTCATGGCCTCTGTCTAGAGTTTTGAATCAATATCTTCCATAGCCTCTACGTAGGTGTAAGGATCCCTGTCATATTAATCCGATTCAGCCAAGAAGGCCTCACCATTAAACATATACATCTAGGGTTGACGTCCGATCCTCCTACTACGCCCAAGCCCCTTAGGTTGTTGTTTGGGTTTGCTTGGTTTTTCTAACACCAATTGGAGTGGTTTCTACCTGAACCCCTGGAGTGATTGGATCACTCCTTAACTCCTCAAGCACAACTTTGCTTTGAGGCTTAAAGTCATCCATGTAACTCTCCTCAAGGAAAGTTGCATGAGTTGAAACCATGACTTTATTTTTCTTTGGGTTATAAAAATAATCCCCTTTTGTCCCTTTTGGACATCCTACAAACACATAAACTTCCTAACATTCTCCCAACTTATTCGCATCCCTAAATAGGATATGAGCTGGACATCCCCATATGCATAACTCATGAGGAGTTTTAGGAACCGATTTTGAAGGCACATTGTTCAAAAGATAATATGTGTTTTGTAGTGCATATCCCCAAAAGGATAAAGGTAATGATGAATAACTCATCATGGACCTGTCCATGTCTAATAAAGTCCTATTTCTTTTCTCTGCTACACCATTCTACTGCGAAGTGCTTAACACAGTCAAATGAGATAAAATCCCATTCTCTAATAAGTGTCCCAAGAACTCATTAGAAAGGAATTCACCACCTCTATTGGATCAAAGCACCTTTATGGGTCTACCTAATTGCTTTTCCACTTCAGCCCGAAACTCCTTGAACTTGTTAAAAGTTTTACTTTTGTGGTGCATTAGGTACACATACCCATACTTTGAGTAATCGTCAATAAAAGTGATGAAATACTCATACCCTCCTCATGCCCTAATGTTCATCGATCCAGAAACACCACTATGCACAAGTTCTAGAACCCCTTCGGCCCTATTGCTCTTAGACCTAAATGGTCTTTTGGTCATTTTACCCTCTAAACAAGATTCACATTGTGGTATAGATTCTACCTTTAAGTGACTTAAAGATCCATCCCTTATCAACCTTTGAATCCTATTCAGGTTAATATGACCAAGACGCAAATGCCAAAGGCAAGTCTTATTAGAGTGAGAAGTTTTAAGTCTTTTAGAATTATTATTATTCATCTCAGCATTAACCTATAAGTCCATCCTAGGTTTGATAAAATATAGATTATTTTGCATCCATCCAGAATAGAAAAAAAGATTTGTTTTTACGAATCACCACTTTGTTATTAAAAGAAACTAAATAGAAATCTATAAATAAACAAGCTACAGAAATTAAATTCCTCTTAAATTTAGGAACATAAAAACGATCTTGCAAAATTAAATTCCTATAATTATCAGAATAAAGATGGGCATCTCCTACTGCTTTAGCTAAGACCAAGGATCCATCGCTCATCTGAAGCGTGAAGTCTTCACGAAGTAGACTTCTTGTTTCTTTGAACCCTTCCTTGGGAAAAGAAGTCCTTGTAATTCTTCTTGATGTGTCCGGTCTTCCCACAGAAGAAGCACTTAAGCTTCTTCAAGTTCTTCTTCTTCTTCTTCTTCTTGCTCTTGTTGTTAGCAGGAACAGAAGACTTCCCATTCTTGGCCCATTGTTTCTTTCCATTCCCATGGTTGGGATTGGAACCAGAAGCAACTGCCAAATTGGCCTCGCCACCAACAGGAGACTCCCTGATCAGTAGTTCAAACTCATGTAACTGTTTCATCAACTCTGTTAAGGTTATATCCCGTTTATTGCTCAAATTAAAAGTAGCTCTAAATAGAATAAATTCCTTTAACAGAGTCTCAAAGACCATAGTCATCTAAGTTTCAACATCGATGTCGGCTCCATTGGTTTGTGCTTGAGTGAGGTAACCTATGACCAACATCGTGTGTTCCTTTATAGACATCCCCAGTCTCTTTTTATAGTTAAGAATTTTTGAATCGCCCTTTGCCGCTTAGTTAAGGCTTGGCCTCTAAACATGTCTTCCAGATTATCTAAGATCTGTCTACTAGTCTCATAATCCTTATGTTGACCCTAAGCACCTTATTCACGCTGCCTATAACATAGCAGTGGGCTTGATTATTTGTATCTTTCCAACAATCATATGCTTAGATTTTATTGTTGGAGGAATCTCTTGTAGGCTCAGGAAGACAAGGGGTTGTCAGCACAAATTTTAGTTTCTCAACGGACAAGATGATGTTCAGGTTCTGTTTCCAATCATTATAGTTCTCATCGGTTTATTGGTTTTTGTCAAGTATCGATGATGAAGCATTTTTAGATATTTAATCTACAATAAAGAATCATATATCAAACATAAGCAAACTTATCATAATAATTTAGTAAGATAACAGAATCATGTGAAACATACAAATGTGTTTTTGTATCAAAACCTTGAAAATATCACAACCTTACAACAATAATTCCTAACTCAGAATTCAACAAGCTCCTAGGGGAGTCTTGTCGAATTCAATCAGGAACACAGATCCCCTCTTGATTAATATATGCCATCTAGGACTCGTATGATCCAGCATATATTAATAATCGTTTCTTTGGCCATCAATTTTATTAACAAAGCTCTAAATAGAGGTTAATAATAAAATTAACATGAGTGTGCAACCATCGTTTCAATATTTTATCTATGATTTATAATCACCACCCAGGGGTGTGCAACCATAAATCATGCTAAAATACCTTATCCTCTTGGAAATCCAACCCGGTACTTGATGAAGTCACTTTCTAAGTGTTGAAACCACCATGTGCTATCTATGGACCAACGATAGAGGCCTTAGGTCCTCTCTTCGAAAACCTTCTCTCACTCAATCTTTTGAAATCAAGGTTTTATTTTAAAAACATGCATGAACAATTTTAATATGAGCGGCACTCCCTATTCTATATGGCATGTTATCAATATCCATGACAAATCATATTATAATACAAACAAGCAAAGCAATCAAGCAAAATAAATAACCTTAATATTATGGTTCTACCCTAGAGAATAGAAAATAAAGATTACAAGAGAATAATCGAAACATATTATCGATTCTTTATCCTTGAATCCTCATGTTGTATCCTTCTTCATGCAATGTCGATCTTCAAGTGTTCAATCCTGCATAGATCAAATGCTCCATATTTCCGACCATATCCAAATTTTAATGTTTCTCATAATTGTAACAAAAATAAAATTAAAAATGCATTTTTTCTTCAAAAATCATAGCTCTCTACTAGCATGCCTATCTGTATGATCGGCCTGCCAGTTACGACCCCCCTGCCTACCGGTCATGATAGTTCGACTTGCCAAACTGTGGAGTTTGGCTTACCGTCAGAGCCACCAGGTCTTTGTCCCGTTGATGCCCTACTAAACCCAAAGTTTGACCTATCGATTCTACGACCATCGGCCTACCAAACTAGAGGGTTCGGCATGCCGACCGAAAAGAAATCACACTTTTCGTAAAAAGCATCTTTTAATGCAATTTATCAATTTTATTTTTAACAATTCAAAAACATAAAATTAGAGACTTCGAAAATACCTAAAAACAATATCATCCATCTTCTAGATCCGTCTTCTCTAAATGATTATTTAATTACAAAATTCTTACAAATTTAAATTTAAATAATAATTCCTAGACGGAGATGATAGGCCACCACCTAATTACATGAAAAACCTAGATATACATTCTAACCTCTAAGGAACTATAAACGGCATAAATTAATTAATTAATAATTAAATAATAATTTAATCAACCATAATTAATTAATAAACATTCACCATATAATCCATGACAACATAAAAATATATAGAAACCTAGAGTGCCAACTCTCAATGAAATTAAATTCAAGCATAAGAGAAATCAAGATCACATAGTTTATATATATAACATGATCACAAACTTGTAAATTTATGTAAAAACTATGGCTCTGATACCAATTGTTACAAAAAAGTATGCAGCGAAATTTTAAATTTTTTATATAAGAGTATTTTTCAAAACACAAGTTTAACACACTATATGCATAAATTAGCCAGATCTTACTAATCTTTGTGTGCCGAAAAGCTCCTGTAATCAATAAAGAGAAGTAATGTTTCAGAAGGACCTTAACTAACTGGCCTTCTTTGTTATTTGCTATACAAGATCGGAGTGAGTGTGGACTCACATCATTTAGCTTTTCCACCAGGTGGCTGTTGGAAAAATAATACGCAGCAGAATTTTAAAAATTTTTAAATCAGAGTATTTTCTAAAACACAAGTTTGACATGCTATATGTATAAATTAACCTGATCTTACTGACCTTGTATTCGTCGAAAAGCTCCCGAAATCTGTGTAGAGAAGTAACGTTCCAGAAGAGCCCCAACCAACTGGTCTTCTTTGCTATTCTCTATCCACGGTCAGAGTGAGTGTGGGCTCACATGAACAGCTCTTCCTCAAGGTGACTCTCCTTCCAACCAATTGAGAGAACCCAAAGATAGTGTTCGTGATTTGTGAACAAGAGCTCTCAGGGAGTTTCAGATTCTCACAAGTAGAGTATCACTCTTAATCTCTCTATTGATCTTTTAATAACTCATTAGACTCACTCCCTATTTATAGAGGTTGGGTCTAGGGTCATTCCTTATCAGATAAGGTCTCAAAAATTCAAAACAGAGCCAAATTTGGGTCTATATCGGATAAGATACGCGTAAAAACACGTGAAAACGTGCGATTTTTAATTCGCGCATAGGCAGGCCGAACTTAGCTGATCGGCAGGCCGAACTTTAAGTTTGGCATGCCGAAATAAAAATCATGCGAATCTTTTATTTTCCATCCAAGATTCTATAAGATAAAGCCTCAGTTTTAATTCAAATAACCCAATAGAGAAG
>CAMOHE010054288.1:123710-134636 GCA_946598075.1 Artocarpus hirsutus | reverse complement strand
AAAAAAAAAAGTACTACCTTGTTATACCTTGAGTTTTACATGTTATGCATGCCTGAACTAGTCGTGCTGAAAGGAAAAGACAAGATCTTTTCATAACTTTTTTTTAACATTTAAATATTCTCAATGCTACATTAAAATTAAAAGTATACAAAATTAAAAGAATTTGATAGCTATTTAACTTTAATCTACCATAAAAGTCTCCACCCTTTTATAACCCTTATACTTTCCATTATTGTTCTGGTCTTCGTATATCTTCATAATTGTTATGATCCGTGGATATAAATTTCCATAATTGTATAATAGTTATGATCTTCACGTACTTTCAACAAATTTTATTAAATTTATATATATTAATATCTGTGATCTAAAATTACGATTCACAAAATTTTTTCTATTGTATCAAGCTTCCGGCCTCCACGTGAACCCATGCACGATACATGAATAGGTTGTTGAAATGTTGTTTTCACTGTGAATACCACACGCATTAAAAATTAACCCAAAAATGAGATGACTTGTTTCTTCGTTTTCAATTCATTTTAATCAAACAATAAATGGGGAAGTTTTCATTTTCTATTGCAAAAACGTATTTTTAAGATTAGATACTTCGTAATTTGACCCATGAAAAAACGCCAAAAAGAAGAAATGAGATTTGTAAGTTATTCGACGCCAGAGTTACAAAATACTCCATTGAGGTTTCTGTATAAACGAATCATTAAATTTTCAATAATATCCATTAAATTTATATATGATTTATATAATATGAATCCAATGCAACTTGGCAGTCAAAATTGCGTAGTAACAACGTATTGTTTTCTTTCTTTTTTTTTTTAAAGGAATGTGGAACTCTTTTTTTCCTAATCAGGATGGTATTTCTATAATTTATCAGTACTAGCCATGCACAGCACAATAAGGAGTCCTATGATAAAAATTTTGAATCTCACCTTACACGGTTTAGTATATACTAGAAGATATATAATAATTGCATTGCTTAGATAAAACAATAATTTTTTATCACAAAATCATTGGAAGGGTCCTTCCTACGATGAAGTCTTATGCCGTTACCGTGCGTTAATGATCGATATTAAATCTAATAAAAATTACAACAAAATAAAATAAAAGTAGACAGAATAAACATTTTTTTGCACATATTTGATAGCTAAAAATAAAAACGTACCAGTAGATTTTTTCTAAATCTTATCATAAAAGTCTTTATTAATTAGAGACAGGCATTGTCTGCACAAGGAGGAACCAAAACTGTGCGAGAGAGAGTGAGGCGGTAAAGGAAATGTGTTAAAAAAATTGAAGAAAGGAGTCATATAAGAAAAATAAAACAAAAGAATGATTAAGAGAGAACATGTGAGGATAATGATAGGAAAGCATAAGAAGCCCACCTGGTGAGCCACTCTATGAGATTCTCTCCTATATTTAGTTTCACGTGCGTTTTATCAGCCCTTCACTTTTACTCGTTTCCCTCTGCACTTGTACCATGTTTTTCAAATTTAAGGGTATCATTATTTATTTTTACTTGACCACCAATCTTGTAAGATATTCATTACTGTTTTTTGTTTTATTTGTCTTTTTACCCCATTTTCTAATGTAATACATGTTATATACGTATCTCATCTGCATGTAATATGTATGCGTGAGACACGACACGTCAGCTAAGCTCCGTTACTTATTATCATAGTTGTAGGCACACAGAAAGTCTAATAGGATGTTTGACAAGCATAGTCAAAATCAATTTTTTAGCTCAAAATACTATAGCATGTAAAAAGTTTACATTATAGTAATTATTTTTTTACTGTAGTATGTGAGAGCTTTACACTATTTAATAACAAAAGGTTGGTTTTAATTATATTTATTAAACACTCTATAAGATGCTAAGTAGTATGTTCCACACTTCCGCTTCCCAAAAACAACTCCCGCCACCTTCAAAAGAAAAAAAAAAGCTATTTCTATTTTGGTATGCTCTAAAAACCCTTTAGAGGGTTCAAACAGAAAACACAATTGTATTGACATTTTATATTACGAAACTACATGATAATTATTTTGATTTTGTTTTGATTTGAGGGGGAGGATTTGACCCGTCTGGTCGCCCTTTATTGCGAAGTTGGGGGAGGATTAGGTATTTTGACCAAATTAAAAGACTAATTAAAATTAATAGGTTAAATTTTGGAAAGCTTTAATAAATAAGCTTATTAAGTGTAGATATAAGTTACACACAATTAAAACTCCAAATACACCCAATCTCTTTCGTCTTCTAAAAAAAACTAATATACGTTTTCTCTCTCTTCTCCCCCTCTCTCTTCCTCTAATCTTTCTTCGAGTTAGTCAGGAATGCCAAGAGGCCCTCTTTTGTCGGGACGGCTCACAACATCCCCCCATAAATGATGGGCGTCGCAACGACACCGGAGCTATTATGCCGAAGACCACAATCGATCCTCACAACATCGTTCTCAACGTTGGTGCCAAAGGAGAAGAACGGAGATTTGCGTCTCCCATCGTCGTAGAAGACAAAGTAGAAACAATTTCTTTGACGGTGAGAGCCAAAGGAAAAGAACAGAGAGCAAGGGCCGAACGGAGATTCACGTTGCCCAACACTGGATGGTACAGATCGATCGTCTTTTCTAATCGTCGAAGAAGACCAAGCATCCTTCATCGACAGTCGCCATCGTCGACCATCTTCTCCATTGACGACCAAGAGGTTAAAAATGGAAGCTATTGAAACTAAAGTGGGCCTCTTAATTTCTAATTGTTGAATATACGTTGTTTAATTTCAAATTGTTCAAATTTTAAGGTTTGTTTGATAAATATATTCGAATTAGTGATTTAATTTGAGTTAATGCGATTTGAATTATGATTTAAGTTAGTGATTTAAATTGTTATATGAATTGACGTTTAGATATGTATTTAAGTTTTAATCTAACTATGAAATAAAATTGAAATTTGTGTTGGGAGAGGTAGTGAAAATAGTTTTTGATTTATCAATAAATCTAATAAAATATTAATGTTAATGATCTTAAAAGATATGCAATATGGATCTTAATTTATTCTTGTCTTCACTATGAACACAATGAAAAAAGAATCATTTCAATTGAATGACAAATAAAAAGTTAAAATTTTTTTCCTTAAATATAAGAAAGAGAATTTTAATTTTTACTGTAGCAGATATATTTAAGTATAAAAAGTTTAGAGGGGCAATTAGAACTTTGAAAACTTAAATTCTTGATACTCAAAGGATTCAAATTATAGGAAAAATAAATACGTATCTAAAAGATTCTTAATACTCGAATCTAAATTTAAGTCTAATAAGCTCAAAAAGTTCTCAAAATTTAATCTATTTAATCAAAATTTTTAAATTTTTTATTATATTTTAAAATGCGTAGCAACATTTTACCATATGTCTAACTTTTTCTAAACATTTTTTTACTTGAACATGTTCCCGCTTAATAATTAGCTTAGTACCCTTTTTTCTTTATTTTCTTATTTTTTTTCGTACACTAACCTGTCAGTTGATTAATTTTTCATCTCTCTCGATTTCTTATGCCCGGTTTGAGATTGCTTTAAGGGCTTTTAAAAGCATTTTGCCAGAAAAAAAAAAAAAAAGGCAATATATGATAAACGTTTACAAAGCAATCTACACAAAAATCAATATACTTTTTAAGTTATTTAAAAAAATAAAAAAAAATATTTTTTTTAACTTGTTTACTTTTGCTTTTATTTCTAGCAAAAGTGAGTGCTTCTCTTCAAAGCACACTAACCCCAAATTAGGCCTTAGTGCACTTTTATTTTATTAAATTCTACCAAACGCTTTTTTTAAGTGTATTTCCGTTGGCCTCAGTATTGTAACAAGCAATTAGTATATAATATATGTGTATTTAAGTTACCTTTTTCTTATCTCAATTCATTATATATATGAATTATTATTATATACAAAAAAGTTCGCATTTAAAGAAATAAAATAGTGCAAAATTACGTTGAATGAAAGTCAACTTCTCATACCTTATAATGTGCAAAAAACACTTATTTTAATTATCTGTAACGTTTTGAAACTACAAGAACTTCTATTAAAAAAAAAAGGGTATAAGAACTCAATGTTATACTTATTGCATGCCAACCGATATTAAATACAGTTATTAAGCTTTTTATTTAAATCTGCAGCATGCAATGCACTTGGGAATTATTATTATTATTTTTTAAAGTTTTACCCCATGTTAAAATTTCTAATTATCGTTTTATTATTATTTTTAGCTTATTTAATAATAGAGGTTTTACGTAATTGTTAATATATAATTTACGTTAAAAATAAAAGTGATGAGAGGAAAAGGTTGTTTACTTGATAAAAAAACAAAAAAATGACAAATTAAATATGTAAATTAAAAAATAGGGGTTACAAAGAAAATAAAGTGAAAAACATCTGTCACTAATTGGTATCGTGAACTTATGAATCCTTCGTCATTAGATGAGATGTTCCACTCAATATTTCTAAGAATATTGAAAAGTTTTATTTTGTTTCTCGAAATATGTCAAAAACTTCTTTTATAATTGAGAAAGTGTTTGACAATATCGTTCTAACTATTATTGTGTAAAGTTCTCATATACTATAGTGTAAAACAAAAATAGACTTATTGTAAAGCTTTTACATGCTATAATAGAATCGTACTAATTGTGTTGTCAAGCGCATTCCTAAACAAACATATTACACCCTAAAATAAAAAACAAACGTATTATATATTCAATGTGTGTTTAAACATTTATAAGACGTCATTTTGGGTTTTGACCAATGCCAATCGAACAAATAATTGAAGAACATCAAATTCAAGTAAAAATATCAGAGGGAGAACAAAAGAATTGACGAGGTAAGTCTCCGACCAATTAACTCATGCTTAAATTTGAAGAGAGAGAACAAAAAGTAAATTGAAAATGATGGTTTGGACTAGATTGCATTGAATGGTCTTTTTTTTTTTCACTTTCTAAACTACTACTTTGTTCGAATTAGACTAATCAGTCTGATTTAGTATTGCCAAACACCCTTTAAAGATCCTGATGTCGTAGTTGAGTGAAGCAAATATGCATCAACGCCTTGGCGAGGGTGAGATTTTCCCCAAAATGAGGTGTGTCTAAGTCCTCAAATGAACCCAAAAGACACTGATTAAATCTGGCATGTTCTATCCTCATCCTCGTCTTTTGTCAGATCTCCTTTATGTGGCCATGACAGGAGACGTGGATGAGGACGGGATGTGGTCGATATGGTTAGTGTCTTTTGGATTCATTTGAGGACTTAGACATGCCTTGTTTTGGGGAGAATACGTCACGACCATCCTCCATCAACGAGATCTCCTCTGCGGCTTCTCCATAATTAACACCGGTATTTTTTTTGGATTTTATAATTTGATTTGTGTTTTGCAATTTACTCTTTAACCCCTTGTAACGTTAAAACATAGATTAATTACAAAAACTCTCTTAAACTATAACCATTGTAACATTATGGCTGTGGCGGAGACAGAATTTTGAGTCAGAGGGCCGTGTATTTTTTATTAAAATTATTCTAACATATATCAAGACTAGTGTATATGCTTAGCTTGTCATTTTTCAGTCTTTTATCATTTTTAAACCGTGGTTTATAATTAGATTAGGAAAGTTATATTGCATAATAACATTAAAAATGAACGACACAAGTATTTATATTAAAAACACACATTAAAATAACACAAAGATAGTTTACAGACATGATATGGATATGTTTCGAGGGTACAAATACTCCAAATAAGCAGCTATCCTAACCATGTATGCATACAGATTACAAAAGCATCGATAAAAAAAGATCGGATCTTAAACAGGGTGCATTTCGAGAGTACTAGTTATTCCATAATATCAGCTCTTTTGACACTAGAGTCATTGAATCTAAATGTTTTAACAACAATATGTCACAATGAATTATTCAAGACACAAGAAATATTGACGAACATGTTGTTGGTAAAGCCAAAAGATTACAGGTGGAGGTTCAAATCCAATGGTCGCTTCCTGCTTTCTTTATTCCAATTAAGCTTAAATGTTGCAGTGTCGGACTTAGAATGAATGACTTGTATTTTGTCAAGCGCGTCTTTAGTTATTGAAGCAGTAAAAAAGATTTGTCTCTCTAACTCAACAATAAAGTTTTGTTCCATACCGTAATTTAAAAACTTTAAGGGCCTGTTTGGTTTCGTTTTCAAAACATATTTTACCATTCTCAAAAACACAAAAAATAAAAATGGTTTTAAAAAAATGTTTGATTAACAATTTTGAAAAATTAAAAATGAAAACATTTTCTAAAACACTTTGTCTTTTCCCTAGATTTTGAAAACAAAAAAAAAAAAAAACATGTTTCATTTTTTTCTTCCTTTCGTTTACCACATATTCAACTAACCCAGCACATTAAACAAAAAAAATAAAACCCAGCATCCACCCTGCCTCCCTCCTCCTCCCACCTTGTTCTTCTCTTACCCACAACCACTAGCGAACCCCAAGTAGATTTGGGTGGAATTATGCATGAAATTTATAGCTCAACCTTGGAGTATAAAATTAGGATCACAATTTGGAATCAGTTATCCACAGACTAATATTAAATCACAATAACACTTATCTAGTTTCGAATTTTGGCTCTAATTTTTAAGAAGAAAAAAAGGAATATGAGCTTTCGTTTGGTAACCGAGATATTAAGAAGGGGAATTCAACAAAGTCCGCTCTTTTGAACAATCAGTACATAGAGTTAAAAGTCCAATCGGCGCACAGAATTAAAATTCCAAAATTTTTTGTCATTTTCCCTTACTGGTTTCTTGCTTCTTCACTAAATTTAGAATGCCCAACCAAAATAAAAAAATAAAAAAAATTACAAAAGAGAGAGAGAGAGAGGGAGGAGGAAAGAAAATAACTACTTACAAATCCATGATTAAGACAATGGAAATCCATAGTTGGAATTGAAGCTGAAGAAGAAGAAAATCAATTTGGGATGAGATGAGATTCAAGAGGAGTCTTTTTGGAAGAAGTTGGGTGAGTATCACCATCGTCGTGACAACGCCATCTAGGATTGGAGCTGAGTTAGTCGCATCCGTCGCTACAACTTGAGTTGTCGCTGCCTTGGCCTCACAGGAGAAAAGGAAAATGATGAGGCTTCCTCAGTTTTCTTAATGTTAAAAAATTATAAATACATTAATAACTAGTTTTTTAATTAAATTTGGCTTTTATTTATATTAATAATTTTTTAATAAAAATTTGTGTATTCAAAAACATACTACCATATACAACTAAATACAATCTCAAAAACAATCTCAACATATTTCTCAAAACATTTTTATTTTAAAGATTTTCTAAAAACAAAGACCAAAATAAAAATACTACTAAATGGGCCCTAAAAGACCGTCATAGAAACCATTTACATTCAAAGACCTACAGGTTTGGAGTGAATGCCTAACAAATTCCTACTAGCAACTACGAATAACTCTTCTAGAGTGCTTAAACCACCAGGAAATATAATAAAAGCATCAGAGTTTTAGATCATGTTTTCAAGACGCTTAGAGATGTCTAAAACTCTCTCTTTCTTACCTATGGTTTTACCACAGAGGTTCCCTTCAGTTAGGAGACGAGAAAAAATCTCTATGACATGGCCACCCCTAGAATGTGCTACTGTTGCTACATTCCTTATTAACCCTAAGCTACCTTCCCCGTAAATTAGGTAATCTTCCTACCTGCAAAGACTTGCCCTAAGTGTTCCATAGCTTCTAAGTATACTCTACCATTACTAGAACTAGAACCACTAAAGACACAAATGGTTTTGATTTTCTTATATGAATGGAAAGAAGACATGTATAGTTTTTGAGACGGATTGAATCTTTTTTTTAACTATTTGATTTTTTGGGTTTTAGTTTTAAGTTCGCTCTGCCTAAAATACTAAGTCATGAATGATGTCTTAAAGAAGATGGAAATGCCAAAAAACTAAGAAGTTATGGCACGTAGGTGGTGGCAAGTTACTTTACAATCTAAACAAAATATGTACTGATAAGAAAAAAAGATGTGATATGATATTGCACAAATGAAAAGTGAGAAAATAAGATATGGACATGTTATAAAAAAGTCAAACCAAATCTGAGCAAATTTGAAAAGGTAAGCATGCAGTCAGACCGACTTTTGAAAAACGATACTCGAATTGTACAACTTTTGACAACTGAAAAAAAATGACAAAAGATACTCTAACATGACTGTACAACTTTTTGACAAGTGAGCACCAAATCTAGAAAGCTGTTATAAACGAAAATTTACTATAGAACTTTTGAAAAAATAAGAAACGTTTAACTGTACACTCTTTTTGATGATTCTAACATGCAATCAGACCGACTTTTAACAATTTTAAAATTTCAAACTAACAATAGGAACAAACACGTGATACATTTGACAAGTTAACATTTTTTCAATAAAACAAATATAGATATATAACAACTACTGTAATGATAAAATAAAAATAGACATTTATTGTTTAACATATACTGTGACAATCTAAAAACAAACAAACACTTGAAACATAAAATATATTTTTTGCAAAAACACTCAAATGACCTTTATGGATAAGAATTTACTCCCCGTCTAATTTTCTTATAAACTAATAAACAGGGTCTTTAAATGCCAAATTCTTAAGGCGTTTTCTTTTTGTATGAAATTTGGGCCAGAGATTAGAAACTGCACTTTTGACATATCCACTCGAATGGTTTAGAAGAGAAGCATGAATGTCATCCAAGTTCTCTTTAGAAAGGTCATCTTTGCAAAAATAGATTTTGTCCTTCTTATTTATTGACACAAATCTAGACGAATAACACTTACCTTCATAAGTCTGTCGCCCGTATCTGTGACATATAGAGTTGATAACACGAGCTCTTTTTCTTATCACACTACGACCGCGACCCATACCTAGAAGGTCGACTTTTTGATTGAAGTCACTCAGATGAATTTTTCCTTCAATCAACATCCTCACATCACTAATGATTCTAAAATGCATGAGAATCCAAAGTCCAGTAACTCTAGACTTATATTTCTGCTTGAGAACCTTCTGAGCAAGTGATGAGAAGTATTTTATTAGGTGATGGTTCTTTGGATCCATAGAAGACAAAGAAAAAGCAAAAAGAAAGAAAGAAAGATGGTTGAGAGATTGTGATGACATTTGAGTTTATAAGAAAAAAACAATAAAGAATATCTAGAAAATTAAGAACAAGCTTCGAATTTTAGAGAGAGAGGGAGAGAATTCTGGAGAGAATAGAGAATTTTAGAGAGAAAATGAGCTTAACAAATCAAAGTTTTGATGCATAGTGATAAGATTTATAGATAATATATGACATTGTATTGTGTACTATGCTGGATACTGGACTCGGCTGAAAATTTTAGATTTTGGCAGCCTATGTGATAATTGAAATTGTGACGACCCGCCTTTTCGACTGTCACTTAACTTGCTTAAAGCATCGTTAATTAAACAGTAATCTTACTTACTTAGTAAGAAAATATTGAATTAATTTTTTTTTCTTTAAACATTATTTATAACGTACTTAAACACTATTGCAACCTTTGTCACCATTTAAGTTGAGGCCTTGCTCAACATTTACTTTTAAAACCATTTCAAATCGTTTCTCAAAACTTAAGAAGAGACATTTACTAAAAAATAACTTAAAACTTAACTTTATAATTAGATAAAACATTTTGTAAAATATGACTTAACTTTGAAAACATATCTTAAAACTCTCATTTTCTTCAAAACTTTGAAAACACTATATTAAATACTGTAAAACCTTTTCTTTGTGTCGCGGACGCAAACTGTAGTGGTATCCATACCCACATCCTTGCATCTGTCATCTACAGCACCTAGCTCTTCTAGCGGGTCCTACTGGTCACCCGTAAAGCTACTTATAGCATGAAAAACTTTTTATGAGCTTACGCTCAGTAAGTTCAAACATAAACTCACAAAGCATTTGAAACATACTTTAAAAACTTTCCTCATAATACCCTTCTTTTGAAACCTTTTTCATAAACGTATTTCATAAAAATTCTTCATAAAACATTTCTAAAACGTTTTTCATAAACGTTTTCCATAAAACATTTCTTGAAGAAAACATTTTTGAAACATTTCGCATAACATTTTTCGTAAAACATTTCTTGAACGTTTTTTGAAAAAGGTCGTTCATAAACTTTTTCTTAAAAACATGAAAATGTTTTCAATATCATTTAACATAAAACATTTCTCAATATGTTTTTCATAAGCATTTAATGTAAAACTTTATAATAAGAAATACAAGCAAATTCATAATACATGGGTCCAATTATGCTCAATTATGAACTTCAATTATGAGCATTTTATGAACGTTCTTTTCTTACTTTAACTTTCTATTTTCGTGCCTTAACTTTCCTTATCTTACTTTCATTTTCCTTATTTTACTTTAGTGTTTGCACCAACATCATCAATCATGAGATTATAGATATGATGCTTACCTTACGGAAGACTTGAGACCATCGAACTTCGAGGTCAGGTGCCTTACATATAGGAGGTCAAACTTTTATTTTACTTTCATCACCTCATAACAAAGAGGCTGGTATGACATTTTCTTTTTATCTTTATGTCATATTCTTATTAACTTTAGTAAGCATGTCAAATGTAATCACATCATATGCAAACATACTCGCAGCTCATAGCTTGTACCGTAAAATCCATTGCACAACAAATGCAACTTCTTGCATAATAAATGCATTATAAATGTAAACACATTTTGCAAATCATAACTTGTATTATGAAACTTATTGCATAACATATGCTACTCATTGCATAACAATTACATCATAAAACTTAAAACTTAAACTATAAAATAGTATGCATTGTCAAAATGCAAAACATACTTTAAATACCTTCAAAATCAT